>JBBMJZ010413115.1:4377071-4391362 GCA_037833815.1 Zingiber zerumbet | reverse complement strand
TACTCTTTCACATGTTTCATCTACTAAAATAATATCATCTGCAAACAACATGTACCACGGTGCTGTGTCTTGGATATCCGCAGTGAGTTCTGCCATAATTAGTGTAAAAAGATAGGAACTTGGAGCTGATCCTTGATGTAACCCTATCTTTATTGGAAATGCTTCAGTTACTACGACTGAAATCTTTACTCTGGTTATTACATCCTCGTGCATATTCTTAATTAGTTCAATATATGTTATGCTAACATCTCTCTTTTCTAGAATTCTCTATATAATTTCTTTTGAGACTCTATCATATGTTTTTCTAAGTCAATGAATACCATGTGTAGATCTTGTTTTTTCTCCCGATAATTTTCAATTAAGGAACTTACGACCCTATGTTGGGTAGTTAAGCTTTCTCATGACCTTACAATCTTTATGAATCTTTCTATCTTTCTATGCAACAATAAGAAAGTCAATTTGTAATTTATTATTCCCACTTTTAAACGTGAGCAAGTATTCTTCTCTTTTCTTAAAAAATATATTAGCTAATATAAGGTCATATGTTATCGCAAAATCTAATAAAATTTTCTCTTCGTTATTTCTCATTCCAAACCCATAACCCCATATACCCTCTCATATTCCTCATTTTTCACTCCGGCATACCCATGTAGATCACCTCTTATTAAAATCATTTCATTTGACGGAATATTTTATAATATTTCATCTAAGTCGTCCCAAAACCTTAATTTGGTAGTTTCATCTAATCTTACTTGCAGTGCATAGTTTCTTTCGCCACTATTATCTTAAAGGTTATAATTTTATCCCTTTTCTAACTACTCCGACAACTTTATCCTTTAACAAATTATTTACAACAATACTCACTTCATTTCTTGTTTTACTCTTTCCGATGTATCATAACTTAAAACTTGAGTTCTCTATTATCTTTGTCTTCTCGCCTACCCATTTTGTCTCTTGTACACACAAAATACTAATTCTTCTCTTCATAATCGTATCTACTACCTCCATTGATTTACACACGAGGGTTCCTATGCTCCATGTTCCAAATTTTAGATTATTCGTTTTTTTATCATATTTGTTCTTATCCAATCTATGGTGTGAGAACTCTTGCCTATTTAACACTACACCCAAGTTCTCATGGAGATGTAGTAGTCATTATCGATACGTTACAATCGGATCCTGCAATGCGAACTCTTGCATATTTAGCATTACACCCGAGTTTTCGAAATGTATCGATCCTTGCGGAGACGTTACAGTCGGACCCTGGAACGCGTTCCTTCCGAGGAACAATCTAACATTAGCACAATAGTTTAATGGACCCATTCATTGAATATTTGTCATAGTTTTAACACTGTTAACAACCTAACGCAACTCTTCTCCTTTATCCGAGCTTGGGACCGGCTATGACTGGTCATTATGGGAGGAGTTATATAATTATTATAGATAATAACTTTTTTTATCTTAGAATCAATTTGAGATTTGAAATTATAAATATGAACATACTTAGCTTCTGCATTTTTAGATTCTTGGTTCCAAAGCATATAAAAGACATTTTTGTTGATATGAATGTCTAATCTTTATTTTAAAAGTTTTGACGAACGTATGCTATCAAGTTACATGGCATTAGTACAACAATAACCCAACTTTATTATATATATATATATATAAAAGTATCAAAACCGTATCGGCACAGCACGATACTGAAACCGTGTCGTTCCGGTCGAAGACCGAAACCTCGGCACGGGTCGAAATTTTAAACTTTGGCTAGGTCAGTATATCTTTTCCTTTTTTTATTATTTGAACATGTTCATTCACAACTAATAGGCAATTAAATAATTATGATTAATCAATTTCTGGAAACACAATGAACAAAGAGCAAACACTAGATTAGGATCAGAAGTACCTTGACTGTCCCGATGAATCAATTTGGCACAACTGCAAAGACTTTCATGCTCCTAGTAGCAACCATTAAAAATGTAAATTTAGTAGATATTCTGAAGACGGTGTCAATGCAAGTTATGAAACAGTAATTTTAGATTAGAAAATCAACATTTAGCACCCACAAATTCCTTTTACAAAGTAATTGAGAAATCAAACACAGATGATCAGGCATTCAAAAAAAGTATATGGGAAAAAATAACCAGACACTTGATAGGATCAATGCCCAACTATTACTAGTTGTCATCGTCATTAGCAAGCCACATTTATTCCAATTATCCCTATAGATCTTATACTTTTATTTAGTTCTATGCAAAGCTATATAACAAATATTAAAATCATTTTAGATTACATTAATTTAAATTTTCATTAGTATCCACCTACCCCTCTTCCCTTACACTTTAACTAATTCCACTTTTCTTAACAAAAAAATTATTAGTTGCCTTTGAACATATCCATGTCGTCCCAACCCATCCAATTGCTCTCAAATATTAAGATTTTTTATTTTTTTCGTTCTAGTAAACATCACACATCAAAAATATCATTTTTCAATATTTTAAACTATTCATTTTTTCTACCTTAACTTTTTTTAATGTATTACTTTCTAACAGCTGGTCATTTCAATTTTTAAAATATGGCAGATATTAACAATCTTATAAATTCTTTTTGCCTAAGGGGCGGGCACACACATGATAATTGCATGACTATAGCTCCTCTTTATTTCAACCATCCGATCATAACAGAATAACAAATCAAAATTTCCTTCATGTTAAGTTGTATATCCAAGATATCTAAAGATATGAAATTCGTTTCCAAAGTGCCCTGCACGTTTTAAAGTTCTGAATTTAATCTATGTACACTTCATCAAACAGTACAGTATACTTCATCTTGAATGTGATCAGTTAATTCATCTAGGACTAAGGTAAAGAATTTAAGGACATAAAATTATCCTAATAAATCTAGCTCTAAGTATAATAATTCAGCCAACAATGGTGAGATCCAAATAAGTGGTTGGGGATAAATGCTTGTCACTGTTCAAAACAAAATATAAATTAGATCCTTTCCTACTAAGTTGAACCTTTAGGAGCAGTCAATTATCAGAACTTTGATCAGAAGTTCAAAACCTAGAGTATTCTTCGTTGATGGTACATATGATACAACAGCATGGGGAAGAAATTTAAACACTAAATTTATCAACCTGCCTGTGGTAACTTCCACATGTAATGCATACAGAATATTTCTTATATAGTTACATGACACTAACAAACATGTACAAAGGAGTAGGGTATACAACCCTTCCTTGTTGGCTTGTTCATCCGCCTGATCAAAAAAAATATCTGGCCCAAAATTAAAATAAAGTCAAATTGCTTAGTTTGTGAAATACAAAGAAGTAGAGCATTAAAGTAACTGGTTTTTAATCATAAAAATTGCAAAAGAACTTACAGAATCAAGATAGTATGTGTTTACTGTTACTAGACAGTTCCCTACATACTTCAAAGTTCAAACAAACACTAATGCTAAAAGTAACAGTATGATAACCTCGTGTGCAGGAACTTTCCAGCCACTTTCTGGAGTCCAATCTAGTGTGGGACGCAAATCCTTACAATCAGCATCATAAGATTTCCCTTCACCAATTGGAGGATCTGGCAAATCTAGCTGGAAGGGCAAGCCAAATAGAGGAAAACAATGTTCTATCAACTAAACAAATTCCACCACTTGACAAACTGTAACCTAGAGATGCAAATATCCACTAATTTAAATTGTATGGATAAAAAAATAGAAATAATGACAGCAGTAATTTGCTACAAAATGTGAACTGCTCTGATGTCTTATCTTGAGCCAATACCATAATCAAATTGAGCAATAAAACAATACAGAATGATTCATGGTAAACAATGCAAATAAATTGGCTAACAATTTCTACAAGAAATGTCCAATTTCTTCTCATCATTCATATTCCATGTTGCTTATGGTTCCCCATATTTTCTGGTGAATTTTTCCGATGTGGGTCAACAAATTATCTTAAATTAAATTATATTAGATATTAAAAGTTATAGCATAAAATCAGTGAGTTGACAGGACAAATAAGATTTGCCGTCTAGCAATATCCTAGATTTATTATTACCAAAAAAGAGATCAATGAAGATATATTATCAGACTAGAGTGAATGGCAGAAATGAAGACGGTTTGGAGTTTTGTGTGATCATGTACCCCTTAAGCAAAAATGACTTTTTCGAAGACCGTGACATGACTTATGATCCTTTTTGGACAGCAGTGTGAGTGGAGAAAGCTAAAATTATGGGGTTATTAGGGAAGATAATTTTACAACATGCTACTATGCAAGAACAGTTAAGTGTTGATCCAAGAGATATATATAAAAAAAAAAGAAAAGGACAGCCCGGTGCACGAAGCTCCCGCCATGCGGGGTCCCGGGGAAGAATCCATTGTACGCAACCTTACCCTGCTTTTTTTTGCAAGAAGTTGTTTCCAAGATTCGAACCCATGACCTTTTGGTCACATGATAACAAATTTACCGTTACGTCAAGGCTCCCCTTCCCCATATAGAACTTCTAGATTTGCCCTAGAAATGAAGGGGCCATCATAACCACTTAGCTCCTGACCAGGGTCTCTTTTGTCCTGGTGATGTTTGCTGCTTTCTGTAACTTTTGCGTTTCAACTTTCCTGACAAGGGATTATTGCAGCGTGCCATAACACACCTGGGACATCTTCCTAAGATTGTGCAATTTCCAGCTTACAATTCGTGTACCCTCACATCTTATGACACAAAACAATAGTCCATCTTTAGCATCTCCAGGTTGCTGCCCAGTCCATAAATACAAAGATGTTAGATTGTGACCTCTAACAATTTATCTTAACCTTCTTTCAGAAAGAAAGTTCATACCATTTAATCACGGTTTCCATCAACTTTGGATAGCTTATAAAGTGGCACTGATAAAAGAATTGTATTTTGAAATTTGGATAAGAATGAAAGAGGATTCAGGGAGAAGCATGAGAGATCATGAGTTACTATAAAGAATTGTTGGTCATCTTGTAAAACCTCTGGTAACTTGGTCTCCTAGTGGCTAATAAGAACTGTTAGAATTATTAGAATTACAATTGGATTTGTAATTGTATGTTAATAAGTTTAAATTCACATTGGATATTTAATTAGAGATATATGGTTAAGTTGACCGCCAAGTGGCTGACAATAATTGATGGGAAGTGTAAGAATTATTAATATTAGAATTGGATTTATATTTATATGTAGGATAGGTTTAAATCCATATTGGGTATTCAATTATATGATATTTTGATTGATTGAGTTATATATAGACAACACAATAATATAATATTTTTATCAGTTCTGTAATGTCACAAACAGGGCAGATAAAAAGCAGGGATAAGTTTTTTTTTTTTGATAATCCAGATGTCTAGCCTACTAATTCTAGAGGTAGACGACCTTCCCTCTTGATTTAGCTATCGGATAAATCCGGAGCATGACTTATGCACACTTAGAGGCTGACCTCCATAATATTCGTCTCTATTGAAATTCGAACTCCAATTCTCTTATTTGTTCCCTTGTTCCCCCAAGTGTTTTACCACTATACAATCTTTGGGGGCAGGAATAAGCTTTCTTATCATCATGTAAGGTTGCAAATAATGGAAATGACTAGTAAAATCTGGTTTTTTGTTCATGAATTTCAAAGGAAATTTAGATTCTTTCTGGAAATCGTTTAACTGGAACAGAGACCAACGATAATGTGGTGGAATAGAGGAAATATTTTGAAAAGAAAGTAAATTACTTGCCAAAATTCTTAACGAGTAATGGCATCTATGTCAGGTTCCCCAAGTTAGGTGACACAAATAGAAACTTCATGAAAAACTATCAAACATATACAGAAAACTAATCTTCAGAATATTCATTACCTCTATAGTTAGTTTCTGAAGTAGCAGTACTGCATTGGCCCTGGCATTTACACACCGCCACTGTAAATGCCGGTTATCAAGCAACCTCAACAAGTGAGCCTCCTCAATCCGATTCTCCCCTTTCTTTGCCCTGCGCACTTCAGCGGCAAAGCTTATAATGGAAGGTGCATTGCCCACACGAGCAATTGGTGAGGTACACATTGCCACATTAGTCCTTGCTCGTAGAGGACTAGACATACTCCTTGATGCCACAAACTTACTAGGTGAAGAAGGTCTCGTGGGTCCCCGAAGTGGTGAAGAAATTGAACTTGGAGAAGACAAGGGGCTATCAGATAATTTCTTCATCCCACCCCACCTCGGTGCCCCAGGCCTTGAATCTGGTGAAGGTAATGGGGAACAAGGTTCCGGATACTGACTCAGCCGGCTGTTCATTTCTTGCCTATACCTCGCCGGTACACTAATCCCACGGGGAGTCGCCTTTGCCCTCGAGAGAACACTGAACTCAGGCGTACCAGAATTACTGCCAGAAGAGACACTGTCGGTATCGGATGAAGCTGAGAGATCACCCCCATCAAAAGAAGCCCTCCTCGAACTATCAAACAACATCGACTGGTGGAGCAACCTGACGGTGGCCAAGATCGGTTCTTTCTTCTCAGACGAACAGCTCAAACTCCTCATCATCGGATTCGATGGCTGGGCTCGGGAAGCAGGCCACCGGTGGTGGTTCTCAAAGGGCCTTGTGTTCTCCAAATGTTCACCAGTCTTCGCTGCAGCAGAGCCGATGGCAGCGAGTCGCCGCCGCTCTGGAGTGGGGGTGCTAGGGGAGACAGCCTTAGCGCGGCTGGTCTGGTAGAAGAAAGATTCACCCTGAAACGAGACGGAAAGACTTCGTGTCGTCGTGCAGAGGGTGCTGGCGGCGGCGGAGGGTTCTGCCTCTGTCGGCACGCTACGGCCCGCAGGCGTGGAAGGTCGAGCCCGATCTGCGGAGCAGGATCGCTTCTGGGAGCCGGATTGGCGCAATGCCGGTGGCGTCGACGGCCGGGTGCTCGGGAAGGGTGACGGAAAACGCCGAGAGATCGAAGAAGAGAAGGTAGCGGTGGCAGAATACGAAGTGGAATTCAAAGAGGCAGAGGAAGAAGTAACAGAGGAGAGATAACGGGAACTGATCTCCTTGGCACGAGGCCGTCTCACAGCGCCACCGGCATTGTCCTTTTCCGATGGGATCAGGGGCAGGCGATAAGGGTTCTGGAGATCTTCGCGAGCGGGAGGAGGAGAGCCGATCTTGCGTGGGTTCGTAGGGTTCCGGGAGGCAGCTGCAGCGGCTACCATTGATCTAGTGGCAGATCTCGCTCGATCTCCCGCTTCCTTCTCGAATTATAGCAACCGGCACGGCAGGCAAGGGAGGAACGCGATCACATCACCAGGCGGAGCACCAGACCGTAGGCTTCACACTCCCTGGAGCTGCAGAATTAGGAAGAGAACGAGAGTGTGTGAAGCAAGAGAGAGGCTTTGCGTTTGCTTGCCTTTGCCTTCGCCTTGCAAGCTCAAAGACTAGATTTGCCTTTACACAAAACGCGCAGTACATTTGTCCGTGAAGTGTGGTTTTGCTGCTAAGCAATGCAAAGATTTTTGCTGCGTGGCTAAGATAATGACCAGAGCAGAGTCTCCCAGCACAAGGGAGTTGGTTTAGGAACCAGAGATTAGGTATGTTTTATCTCAGCAACTAAATGAAGATTGTGTGTGCACTGCATAATAGTTATGCAAAAATAAAATCCCAGACGTCCCATGATTACGTGGAGAAAGATAAATCAAAATTAAATAGGATGCTAGGACGAGTTTTCGTCCACTCTATCCGTGGTTTATCGGGAATTGATCCCCGATCATTTCTATACCACCTGATCTGTTAGGGTAAAAAGTGATTTGTTTGCTTCGGTGCCTCCACTAATTCGTCCCTAGACTAATATGAAGAAAGTAAATAACGGGGACTACTAGTCCGAATAATAACTAGTACATAGGAGAGGGCAGGAACCTAGCTACTAGTCAAGATTTGATCCTCAAATATCATTGTGGCAACACCTCATGCACTAGACACCAGTCCATCCCGAGGGAACAAAAAAAAACTATACCACCTGATCCGTGCTACCATGGATGGTGCATATTACATATATTAGAAGTGGGGCACAAGAGCATTTACACTGGCAGGGCCGACCTAAGGCATGTCACTCCGGACGATAGCCAGGGGCTCTTGATTTTTAGGGGCCCTTAAATTTGACATGCGTATATAATATATATTATATATATTTAGATTGTTTTAATAAAAATCTAATATATATATATATATATATATTCTATTAAAATTTAAGAAAAGATCTATAAAAGAAAAGGAAAAAAAAAAGAATGAAGACAAACGATCCTTTTTCTCCTTCCAAGATTTTATTTCTTGTACAATTCTTTCTTCATTAATATGTTTATACAAGTCATAAGACTCTAAAGAGTAAAGTATGAATTCTGAACGCTAATTTCCTCTTCTTCTCCTCCTCTTCTCTTCTTATTAAATTAAAAAAATTTATTAATTTTAGTTTCATCAACATCATCATTCATCAATATATAAACTTACAAGTAAGTTACGTACTTATCTATATTTTTAATATTAATTTTTAATATTGAATTGGAGTCAATAATTTATAATTTTTCTTATAGATTTAAAAAAGTTTAAATAAATCATCCTAATTTTATTCATAAAATAAATTATATCAATTGCTTCGAGCACAAACCAGACTTTATTGTTCTTTGACTATTATTTTTACTGCTTGTGTTTGTTTCATTGTTAGCTTTGTTACTCGTTCTGTGTGTTTTATCTTTACACTTGAAATTTGTAGTTCAAACATATTTCTAAAAAAATATCAATCTTGGAGTTAAAAAATAAACAAAAGAAAAAGAGTGTAATAGATTATTAAAACTCGCAAAGGTGTTTTCAGAAGTTTTTTAAAGCTAGCTCTTTAATTGAAGATTCAGTTGATGAATTATAAGAAGAAAGTCAAGAAGAACAAAATGATCATGCAACAAATGGGCAGCAATCGAGAAATTAAGAAGAATTAAATCATCATGCAATTAATTAGCGGGAAAAATTGAGAGAAAATGATCATCATAATTATGCAACGAATGAGCAGGAAGAATTGAAAGAAAATGATGATAATGATTTGAATGTAAATAACTTGACAATTTTATATATCAAAAATGAGGTATTAGAAAAATTTGATTTTGAAGATCTTATTGATTGATGATTTTACTTCTCAAAATATTAGAAGATATATATTTTTTCAATAATTATTTCATACTTATTTTTTTGTATTTGTAGGTATTATACGTTGAGAAACTTAGTAAACATATTTTGTATAGTGTTGCACTTTTTGAAGAATCTTGAGAAATAAATTTTGTATGGAGTTTACCATATTTTAAATGAATATATTGATTTTCAAATTGTTCTATTAAATTATATTCAAATTGTACGTTAGTAAATTTTTTTCCCTATAGAAGTCTCTTTTCTCTTTTCACCCAAGAGCCCCCAAAAGTTAGGGCCGGCCCTGTATAATTATTTTCTAAATATCCATTTTCAACTGCATATGTGGGAATAAAATTCATTTTCCAAGAGCATTCGTACCCGTTTCTTTTTTCAAAATATATAATCTAAGAAAAAAAATCACTTTATTAAATTTAGATATCTATTTTTTACTATATTATATATCCCTAAATTTAGAGTAGTATTATTTATAAATGTAAAATTTAAAGAATAGATAAGGTAGCTTATGTAAAGATTTTTTAGCTACTTTTTCTTAAATTTAGAATAAACTTTTTAATAGGATAATTGATATGAATATTCTAAATTTTTTTAAAAAATATTATTTATAAATATAAAATTAAAACAAATGAATAGAATAATTGATGTAAAAAAATTAGTTAATTATTTATAATTTAAAATAAAATCTTTAGATATGGGTATATTCTAAGGGCATCCATATTGGTGGGTGTTATAACACCCATCATCTTATTAAAAAGTGTGGAATCTACATGTCACATACACATTATATTAACACATTTATTCTTTCATATTCGTTTTAAGATTAACCTTCATTATTTGTAGGTCCGCTCTCCATTCATCTTTATTTTTATTACAATTTTAATTGTATTTATACAATTTAAATAATTATTATTTAAAATAATTAATATTATTATTTTTAAATATATTATTTATGTAAAATTAAAATATATTTATTTAAAATTAAAATAAATAATAATATTAATAATTTTATTTAAAATTAAAATAAGTAATATAAAAAAAATATACATGTTATAACGTTACATGCGGACCATGTCACATGACATTGATTAAAAATTTTTAAAAAATATATTGAACGTGTTCAATATTTTGGTGGATTCCATGTATATTATAACCATCCTTGTATTTATTTTAATGTCCTAAAAATATTATAACGTGCTAATAATTCACCACTGCTGCTCTAACACTGTTAAATTAAAATTATTTTATTAAGTGTGTCAAAAAAAATCAAAATCACTTTGACTTCTGCAGCTCTTATAGAAGTTAACTATTAATTACTATAATAATTATAATAGTCATTAATTAGTTGTTACAATTATGAGTCACAATTAATTTTTCAATTAGCTGCTATAATTTATAATAGTGACTATATAACATTTTTCAAAAAGAATATTTTGGTTAAAAAAAATATAATGAAGTTCTCTTACATTATTTTGTTTCCCTCTAAAATGATACATTATTTTATTATAACAAATTTTATTGTAGTACATATTTTTTATGATTAAATTTATAAATAAAATTGTCAAGTCATTTATATATTGATGAATGATGATATCAATTAAATTAAAATTTTAATTGAAGAATAGATTTTTCTAATTTAATTAGAGAAGATTCAAAAGGGAATTGAAGAAAAGAAGAAATCAAAGTTCAAAATTTAGACATAACTTTTCATAGTCTTTTTATTCTGTAAACAAATTAATAAAAAATAGTTGTAAAAAAAATAAAGTCTTGGAAAAGAAAATGATCATTTACCTTTTTTTTTTTTTTTTTTTTTAGATTTTTAAATTTTAATGGTAAGTATATTTTGTTTATGTTTATTAAAACAATATAACAATATATTTTTGGGGGTGTTTTGAATTAAAACAATCTAATTATATATAATATATAATATATGTATATGTTAAATTTAGGGACCCTTAAAAATTATGGGTCCTTGGCCGTCGCTCTGATGACATGTCTCAAGGTCGGCCCTACCGGAGTCGTCGTTGACTTCCCGCGTAGCGCATGCCTGACAGTTATGCTACGCGTATAGATCGTTACGCCTCAAATCATTGTGCCACGCGTGCCGTTATGCCACTCCCATCTCGCCTGTAACGGACCGTTGCCTCTGCACCAAATCATGAATCACCACGTGCTTCTGCGCCCCCAATAATTATTTTTAAAATTAGATCGCACTGGTCAACCTAATAAATCCTTGGCTTCACTAATCAAAGGTCGGCTGATTTTAATTTTTAATTTGTAATATTAAAATTTTAGTTCTTAAAGGCGATCATCAAGTGCATTCTGAGATTTCAATTTACGTTAAATGAGAAATTAGAGACTATGAGAATAGATTAAATGATGGAAATGACTATGGTATAGGTTTGATAGTATAATAGGATGGAATGAGAATAATAATGAAAATAAAATTCACCTAGTTATATGTGTTTAGTCGATTCCCATAAATCTAGTAATCATTCTTAAATTGTCATTCCAAAATTCAATCCAAACACTATCTTTTACTATAATTTCATTCTCTCATGCTCAAATCCATCAACCAAACACCTCCTAAAAAAAGGTATATGCATTTTGTCAAAGCTACTGGTTTGGAGGTAGGAGAGCTTTAGGTATGGAATAGTTTGATCCCAAATCAAATGGAAGTAAATAACAATTAGCATCATTGCGTTTTTTATAGTTCAGTTAGCACATCAATAATCTCAATTTAATGAATCTACAATATCAATCTTCAATTAAGAGACTATCTTATCTAAACTAATTAAACTTTAACAAGAACTACAATTGTTCCAGTTTGGCTAGTGAAGAAGAGCATTTATTTATGCACCTTACAAACTAAGTCTCAACACAATATACACAATACGAAGGCTTTCATTAATACTCATAATGACGATTAACGTCCTAAGGAAGCTGTAAATTTTGTCAAAGATTCCACCTAATTATATATATGAATCATTGCCTTGAGGAGGTGTACAATGACTTGATTCTCTTTGCAGAGCAGACAAAAGCATTGAGTTGTAGATGCAAACAAGATCGTCTTCATGTTTTAGGTGACCTGCCCCATTCATCGTCCTAAAGTTTTACACTTTTGTGATCAAAAGTCCAAATTCTTAAACAATTTAATTGCACAAGTTATTGGTGAATGAAACTCCGCTATCAAATGCATTTATGGCTTCTTTAGTTTGCCTTGACTTCTTTGGAAACCGTACATTAATAAAAATTTGAAGAACAGAAAATACAATTCATATCGAGAGATATGTTTCATACGATCTAGACGGAAGTTCAGCAAAAACCAAGAGAATTTGAGAAACAGTTGAGAACACAAATTAAACTGAACTCACTTGAATCTTTTCTTCCTCTTCCAAATCAATAGAAAGAGTAGATTTCCAAGGCCTTATTGATATACTAAAACAAGCTAACATCCTCCCACCATTGTTAAAAGTAGAGCAAGAGCAACAGAAAGTACAAAGAAGAATCAGACGAACAGATGATCACTGAGCCACACACCTCATCGAAGATGAGCCGCAACCGTGATCGAGGCCATGGCAGCCTCGAACTGCTTCAGTGACAGTGAGTCGAGGGAAAGGAGCTCATGTCCATTCATCCTGCAGCTGCTCTTCAGGTCCATGATGTTGTTGTTGTTATTGTTGCTACCGATGTTGTTGCTGCTTCCATCCCACCCAATGTGACCCACATGCTTCACGTCGGTCGGAAACCCGATCACCATCTCTTGCTCTTGTTCTTCTTCCTCCTCTTCCAGTAAGCACGATAAGGTCTTGATCAGTTTCTGAATCCTATTACCTCTCTTGATCACCTTCTCACTTTCTTCTCCCTGACCTGACAATCACAGAAAAGAACAGGATCAACTAATTTTCACAAGGATAAGCTAAAGAGTACACACTGCAACCACTTGTTGTTGGATCAGCAAATTCTGCTTGATTCGGTTGCTTTTCGCCTGCGATACAGCTGAAGGAGAAGAGCCTGGCCATGACTTGCGTGCTAAAGGAGTACAGACATGAAGAGAAGAGAATTAAGCAGGACTACTGAATCAACAGAGGGGACTTGGGTGGAACTGGAAAATTTATAAACATGGATCATGAAAGAAGAGATGATTGATACATGTATAGCAGGTAGGGTTAGGAATGGTTGGTTCCACTGTGAGTCTTAAAGGAACCATATGTTCAATATAATATACTATATTTTGATTGATAACTCTTCTGGATAATGCTTCCAAACAGCCTGTGAGTAAAGGCATCAATCAGTAGCTGCAACTTTTTATATAATTGGACAAACAGAGACGAATCAATGGAGTGATGAATTGTGATGATTCCTCGTCCAGCTAGGTAGATGTCCAACCGATGACAGGCTAAATTAGGAGAGACAACATTGCCATACTTTATGATTTAGTCGTAACTAATGGAGGCATCAGTGGTCGTGCTTGATTTTGTTGTTGAATATTATCGATATCTATCCAACAGCTTGGTTTGATCTAGTGAATTAGCTTGTCGTTGAGCTTGATATGACAATGTATAGTATCTGGGATATGGTTGAGTTGGTTAGTATGGGATAGAGTTATTATCATAGCACAAGGATTTGAATCTCGACAAAGTCGAGTGATACTGTGCGTAAATGGAGGAGCCAATAATGCCAGAAAGTCCATGGATCATGGTCAAAAGGATATGACAGTCAACAGTCAAGAAGAGGTGGCGGTTCAACTTCCCGCTTCACCCTCTGTAATTCCTAGTCGGTCACAAACAGGTCGGGTCCTCAGGGCTGAGTCTCATTAATATTGCAAGGTTTTAACTAGTTCCCAGCCGGCTACCTACTACTCAGGTTATCCAAGCTCAGTCTCTATGGCCTTGGCACATATGCCAGACAATCCCCGATTGGTCGTGCCCCGGTCGGGTCATGCATGCTTAGTCTTCGATCACAGTCTCAGATGATTCCCGGTCAGTTCTACACAGCTCCTTCGCTTCATCTCAATCAGGCGTAGTCCCTTGATAGCCCCTAGCCGGCTGCACACGGGCTAGGACATCAAGGCTTAGTCCTTACACTGCATTTGAGCAATCATCTCAAGCTATCTACGGTTGAACCT
>JBBMJZ010413115.1:4340197-4358503 GCA_037833815.1 Zingiber zerumbet | reverse complement strand
TTAAACTTAGTTTTGAAAATCAAAAGTTACTTGTTTTTGAAAATTTAATTTAAAAGTGAACTCTACTTTCAAAATTAGCTTAGTTTTGAGACTTGCTTTATTATTGAAAAATTGTAGAAATTAGATTTTTCAAAACTTAAGTGTAAGTTTACAAACTAAGTTTCTTAAAATCATTTTTCTTAAATTTAAAAAATTGAAAAACTAAGTTAATATTGCAAAACTTTTCTAAGTTATCTTTCTAACTTAGTCATTTTTCAAAACTTAGTCATTTCAGAAAAATTATTAAAAATCATTCTTTCTAAGTTAGTTATTTTAAAAAGGATGTTTTACTTTTTAACTTAGCAATTTTTAACTTGTTTAACTCCCCCAAGTTAAATCTGACTTATGCTTGTATTTTTCCAATATTTCTTTTTATGATTACTTGATCCATGCTTGTATTTGATGAATTTCAAAGGGGGAGGGTTAGGTGGTTAAGTTAGCTAAACAAAAATTGAAAACACAAACTAACTTAAAAACCCTAAATGCTTATTTTTACTTACATATTTTTTCACTAACTTAACCAGGTTGTCATTCCATCAAAAAGGAGGAGATTGTTGGTGCAGTTAGTACTAACGATCTAACTCAGGTTTTGATAAATGACAAATTATGTTAAGTTAGTTTTGTTGTTGATCTAACACTTTGATCGAGTGTGCAGGCGAAGCCCAACTAGGTCGACGGGCTGATCGGATAGTTGGCACGAAGTCCAAATGGGTCGACGGGTTGACCGGATAGCTGGCACGAAGTCCAGACGGGTCGAAGGGCTGACCGGACGTCTGGCAGGTAAGTGAAGGTAAGTCACTGGTGGGGAGTAACTGTGAGGAAGCGTTCCCGGGAAGGAACTTAGGCGCCAATCCGACTTAAAGCCATTTCGGAACTCTAAGTCGAGATCTTGACTAAATTCCGGTCTCGGGAAGATGAAATCTAAGTCATACTCTTTTTGTTGAACTATAAACTGTTCTAACATCTTATTTTACAGGGTATACATATTATTTTACCTCCGGACTAACGTGTTTTTTGCAGGAAGGAATCTGCTGGAAAACAGGGTCCGGGCGCTCGGAGGTGAAATTTTATCACTTCGCGGCGTCGACACATGGCGCTCGCTGGCTGGGCATGCTACGTCACATTCCAGGCGTCCGGAAGGGATCCGGGCACCTGGAACCTTCTATATAAGGAGGGTCAATGCTGGAGCTTTAAAATCAACTGAAACCTGCTCTCTTGCGCTCTTGCGACGCTACGAAAGATCTCCGATGCTCTGTTATGTTTCTTCTTATTTTCTGTAGTCGGTATTGTTGTTCTAGCTCTTTGTACTTAAATTTTGTAATCTTATATTCGAATTGCTAGTGGATTGGTCATCAAAAGTACTCAGCGAGTACGAGCCTTGGAGTAGGAGTCGATACAGGCTCCGAACTAAGTAAAAACGAATCTGTGTTAGCCTTGTTTCTTTTCGCTGCGCTTAACTCTTGTCGAAAATTTTAAATCGATATTCACCCCCCCCCCCCCCTTTATCGACTTTTCACGATCCAACAATTACGTCTATAAAATTAAAGGCTAAAAAAATTGATTGTAAACACAAATAACGTAACTATTTAGATAATTAGAAAGGATATCCATGAATTTTAATCTTAAGATGTAAAAAAATAGATCATAATATTTTACTCTTACAATTTTTAAATTTTCTTTTTATAATTCTTCAACATATTCCAAGGAAGCTCGGTGCACGAAGTTCCCACTATGAGGGGTCTCAGGAAAGGATCCATTGTACACAGTCTTACCCTACTTTTTTTGCAAGAGACTCTTTTCAGGATTCGAACCCGTGACTTTTTGGTGACAAAGCAACAATTTTACCATTGCGTCAAGAATCCCTTCCCCATAGGCTTGGGAATTCTTCAACATATTATATTGGAATTTAGAATTAACTATTAAATTATCATTCATTAATATAAATTCTCATTTTTTACCTACCTGCCTATAACATTAACATAGATAAATATCACCAATTATACTAGTATCAACATGTATAAATATCATCATCAAGAGTATAAATATGATACACTCGTTATTTAACGTATAGGCTAAAAGTCTCACCGATGATGGGCTACAACAATCAATATAATGTCATTGATCCTAACCAAGAGCGACAGCTCCCTACCACACCAACACTATTGGCGGTTAAATACTACAGACAATGGGCGGCAACTCAATACCAGACCTGTATTATGGGTGTTATAGTCCTCTAATATAAAAGTATACTCAGAATTTTAACATTTAAATATGCCCCATTAACCATTGTTATTATTTCACACTTATTAGTTATAGTCTAAACGATCAATCTAAATTAATTTTTAATATAAATCATGTAATTCATATTGATATTATCATAAGTTCTGCCATAAAGCTACCAGTATCAACAATACAAAGTATCGAGAGTATAGAATGTCAAACAAATTCAAAGACATAAATCAATTGAAGAGTAATTCAATATATTTATTATAATTTTAAAATATTTTTTTCTGCTTTTTTAGTTAACAACATTTGTCCGAGTTATACCGGCTAATCTTAGGATGATCACTTTAACTCTATAAAAATTTTACACCGTCCAACAAGATAAATCATGAAAAGCTTACAACGGTTCTCAAGTCAACTACTCATTGAGAAAAAAATCATCCATTAATTTGAGCAACTTTTCCTATCTACATCCTTATAAAACTCACATACGGACGTAAAATAATATCAATTATTTAATATATAATGATTTAATTATTTTAACACTAACCTCATTATGTTAAATATCATTTCAATCTCCTTTTTATAAAATGTTAAAGGATAGAATTTATCCAATTATATTTACATAAAGTTTCGAATCAACTCCAACTCATATATATAAATATCATATGAAAATACTTCAAATAATAACACGAGACATATCAAATTTAGATCGCGCTATCTCGATGTACCAACGTAAACAGAAATCTAATAAAAAAAAAAGCTATACCAACCTTTTACCTTTTTCTCGGTGGCTGCAACTAGCTTCGGCTGCTGTTGACTGGAAAAAAGCAGCAACTAAAGCTGCTAGCTGTTGATGAAGATGAAAGGCTTTCTCGGTGATGGAGAAGAGGCACAGATAAGAGAAGACGGAGAATAGGATTAAATACAGAGCAATTATTAGAATTAAACATATTATTTAATTAGTATAGTCTCCTCTAATTATCCTACATAATAAAAAAAACATATAGAATAAGTAAATTCATATTAGTTATTATTAAATGCATATTAATTGTTAGAGTTAACATCGATTAAATTGTAAAACTACATTTGTATACTTACTAATTGTTTCATTTTCATATCAAACTTGACACAACAAATAAATATATAAAGATATTCACAAAGAAACTTTATAACTCAAAATATTATTCATTTTTCACGTTCCTCTTTATATATATATGAGATTACAATTCCTCTGGGACAAATAAATATCATATTTTGTAAGTATAACAAAAATACAATAACAGGGAGAAAATAGAGTACCAAATGTATGGTAGCCAAAAATTAAAATTGCTAAAAAATTTGGTTCCTATGGAACAAAAAACAATACTCAGTATGCAAATAGTCCCCAAAAAAAAGAAGAAAGAAATTTGGAGGCGTAAATAGCCCTCCCTTTCTCTTGAGGTGTCAGCCTCGTGTTGCTTCCTTTCTGAAAAATGGGCTGAATTAGCAATCAAATGATTTAGTTTTCGAAAGAAAAAGGAAGATGCATTTTTCAAGAACGATATCCATGGGAATTTATCTTCGGCGTTTTGATTCTTTTCTCATCTCTTCCATGTAGATCTCCATGTTGGTTTTCTCCCATAAACGTTTCTGGACGAGGTTAGCCTTCATAGATTCATCTGGACAGTGTAAAACAAAGTTAAAAGATGTCTAGGTCGAATGGAAGGCTACGTTTGCTAGGAACTAAGTGGATCTTGTGAGGAAAATGTGTTTACTATATAGAACTTGATTGGTTTAGTCGTCCACATTATGGACAATGCATGACTGCTAAAAACTTTCGTTAATACTTGATTATTTATTAATTGGCCTACCACTTGGGTTGGAATCGCAACCTTCAAATGTATTTCAATTTGGCCAATGAAACAGTGTTTGAAGGAGGCAGTGTAGTTGCTCTAATACAGTGATCTGACAATTGCCGCTTGCATATACCTTCTAAACCTTTAATCTATTCCTAGTTATATACTTCCAACAGTTGATTAGATTATTTTTCTAGAACAGGTTGTACAGAGAGAAAAATTAATGGCGGCTAGGAATTCTCAGAAATTTAAATGCTAAAAAGATTATGGTTCAAATTAAATTTTAGCTTGGCAGATAGCTAGGATTTCAAAATGGAGCAGCCTAACACGTTACCAGTATTTCTCCATGCCTCAAAAGGTACTCTGAGAGACTTTTGTGTCAAGTAACAAGCATCATTCCATGAGTACGGCAGCTTTTTGATCTGATATCTCCAAAACCAACATGTTTGCCAAATCAACAGCTGGAAAAGGTTACAGTTCTTAGATATTCATAGTAATCATATTTTTAAAGAAATATACAAGAAAGAAAGACACGATAAGGATTATTAACAGTATAATACAAAATTCACGTTTATGATTAAGCACTTTTCTGAAGAGACTCAAAAACCTTGCCAAGGGTGTAGGGAAGAAGTATAAATTGCACGCCAATAAGATTCCAGATGGAAGGCCTCTCAGCTCCCTGAATATGTAATTCAAGTTCACCACTAAGCTCATCTTCAACTTTCCTGACATGATTGAATATAAATTCTAAGACAGATGTTTAACTTGTGAAAAAATTGAACAGGAGGTGTCGCTAATAAACCGATATCAGAGAAAAACAATAAGGAAAACACTTTAATAGCAACATAAATTTAAGAAACACAATCATCAAATACAACAGGTGAAGGGATAGATGGAGCTCATTGATAAAGAAGGCAAATTCAAATTTCCTAGTATTCAATGTAAGAGAATGTTGTATCTCTAGGTCACGGTTATGGTTATGGTTATTGGAACTATGGTTGCTAAGAGCATCTGAGTTGGATGGATATTGACAAAGGTTAATTCCATCTTTCCCAATAACCAGTTATTTCACAGAGATCATTGAAGAAGTTTCAAAAAAAGAAAGAAGAAATAATATAGAAATGAGTTAATTCCGCTAGAAAATAGATGAAAAATGAAATTTTATCAAATTGAGAGAAAAAATGGATGAGATTAGTTGAAATTTGGTTAAATTAGGTTGATTCAGTAAACTCGAGGATTTAGAAAACCTTTTGATGTCAGAGCTTTAATCCTGGCAAACACATACAAGAAGGCAAGCGAGTCTTTTTTGTCCTCTTGAATTTCAATTTAAATTACTCAACCTTAGCACCATGGGAGATTATCACAAGATCAACAATTCAACCTTACATGCTATAAACAGCCACTAGACCAAGCACATCATCTATCTATCTCATACTTATAGAGAGAAATTTTATAGAACTGATTCTGCGATAATTTAGGTCCCAATAAACATATAATATGAAATATTAAATAATAAAATAATTTTATCAAGAAAAATTAATAATACAATATTATTCAGTAACTTTATAGCAATAAATGTGATTTTAGCATTTACCATGGTATTTTTTTATTTTATTATCTTTTATAAAATATTTATGTTATTTATTACTTCCATATTAATTGACATATACATCTTGATATAGTATTACCTAATAGTTCTGAAAGATAAATTTATCAAATAATAGCCATTATATAGCATTGTTAACTTGATAATGATAATAATATACCATAATTAGTATCGTGATAATATATTATATATTACTAATGTAACTTTATTAGTTCTAATATTTATTATTTATAGTATACACTGTTAATTATATGATCCTTGATGAACCATAATTTACATCCTTATTATGAATGAATACGATTTGTTATCTCATATAAGAGATTTTTTTTTTTTTGTTGGAAACCGCCTTTTGCAAAAAACAAGATAAGACTGCGTACAATGGATCCTTCCCAGGCATAGCAGAAACTTCGTGCACCGGGATGCCCTTTTTTATAAGAGACTATTTTTTTTCCTTAACAACTGTAATTTATCAATTCTATTGATTTGATATGACTAGTATATTGGTTTTTTGACCATCCATTTCCAAGCATACCAATTTTGGCAATGACGACTGGAATTATAAGCACTAATCTTCATATTCATGAAATGCTTAACAATTACCGCTTCTCAGTAGAACTTGATCAGCCAAATACTCATTCACTGACAACTCCTGCAAACTTGATCTACAAGATTCCCTAATTTGATCAACTGACTGCATCAAATAAAAACCTATTCCTAATAAATCGGTTCAAGATGGATCAACTCTACATACAAATTAGAGATTCAAACTAAGACTCCCTTGAAATCTCATGATATCAAAGGGAGATAAATCAGGATATGATTAAATATGTGAAGCATATTGTCCTAATTGCTGTATAAAATTTGAATTGCATGCACTACATATGTTAATTATTCAAATTCCATTGCATATCAGTTTTTAGCATTTCCAAAATTGCAAGCAAGGAGAAAAACTTAAAAGAAGCACACTCTTACTTGTCAATTTGTTTCTGACCCTTCTTCCTGTTTGTCCCGCTTCCAGAGCGTTCCAGTTCCAGTGCCTTTAACCTATTTTTATAGGCTGGTGTTTTTTTGACCATGGCAACAGCCTGCAATAAAATTAAGGAAATTCATCACTAAAAGCACACAGCAAAGAACTGATAAGGTGCCAATCAAGAATTGAAAAACAACTTCTCTTGCTTCTTCTAGACTAACAGTAGCCAAAAGTGAAAAGGTTAGCATGCAGAAGTGTTCCTCCTGGTTAACAGATCTACAACTACAAACCAAAAGTTACAAGATAACCTAAAGGTTTTAAGATAACTAGAACAAAATGAAATCTAAAATTTTCGTTTCAATAATAAAAGAGTCAATGAAATAGTTGAGCTGGATGATCATAAAATTCTTGTAAGAGATTTAGATATCTTAAAACTATTATTCAACAAGAATGGGGTGTTAATGGAGATATCATTAATAGAATAAAGAATGAATGATCAAAATAGGAATGGTCTTTTAGAGTTTTGTGTAATCACCACCTGCCCCTTGGGCTAAAAGAAAGTTTGATAAACTGTGGTGCTTACCAACATACATTATGAGACAAATTGATTAGCTATTTGGAAGCAATAAATCTTAAAGGTTAATATAGCAACGATGAGTATGCTTAGATGTATGCAAAGAGTTATTAAAAATCATAAAACAAAACTTATAATATCTGAGAGTAATTAAGTTTAACTTCAATATATGATGATCCCAATAGTCAAAGCAAATACTTCGAAATTGTCCAGGAGGTGAGAACAAGTTGCTCTTCTTGATTACTTTCAAATTCTCAATAATAACAGTTCCAATCTATATCATTCATCGATACAAGGAGGATCAAGAAACAACTGATTTTTAGTATAGACCAGATAGATTTGTAAGATTTAACTTCATAGGCACATTGTTCTCTCTTATTCCTAAGAAGCCTATATTGTGTCTTAATACTAAGCAGGTACGACCATACTTTTCCTTGTGGTCCATACAAGCAGAAAGAAATGGACAGGCACAGAAGCAAATCCTTGATGCATGTAACTCGTATGAATGGTTAAACCATTGTTTAAAGCTCACAAATAATTCTCTTTTTCTAAAACAAAAATTTCAAATATATCACATGCTATCCGCCAACAAACTCATAATTTTTAGTGTGTTATGCTAAGAATAATAAACTACTATGAACTGTAGACACTTGCACTGCAAGGAATAGGTTGTAAAAGTAACATATTTTCAGTCATAGGGAAAAAAAATAATTTATTTTAGACAGAAAGGCAACAAAGATAAATTTGCTTCAGCAAAAAAGGAGAACAAGGTTGCATATTGTTTGTAGCTTCCCAATTTGAAAATCTAAAATTCTCACAATACCTGTGTGTACCTTGACCATTGATTTAGATACTGCAAAGCTGAAACAACCAGAATAAGGCCCACCAAGACAGCACGAGGATCCTGCCATTTAAAGGACAGAACGTAGTGATTGCAACTTCATCATCAGATCCTACTGATATTGACATCAAGTGCCAACTAGAAAATCAAAATAATAGTTTCGTGAAACTATATGATAGTCTTACTGTTTTATGTCCATAATATGCACGGTAGTAACGAGCAGTATTGTAGAACACCTGAATAAAAACAGAAAAAGTACTTATATTGCAGACGATTACATGAACACAATAAAAGAATTTGCCTCTTTGAGAATCAATTAAGTTCTGCATGTTAGCTTTAATATTAGAACCTGAATTGGTATGAGATAATTATATTATCCCAGTAATACGACCACCTAGATGCAAAGTCATTTAAACATAACTTGAAATAGAGTTCAATGTACTGTAAGATGCTGATTTGACAGATCAAATTTTAAGAACATATTTATGAATCAGGCCTTAAGCATTAAGCAAGCCCTCAAGATCAATTAACTTTATAAAAAATAAATATTAATAGAGTGTTACAGGCACAAATTACATTCTATTAAGAAATTAATCAAATCGTGTTGCACAAACACCTACATAAATGCATGACACTGTTCAAGCATGTAAAGTGCATGGAGCAAAGGACTAGTGTCGTGAAAGGGATAGGATTAGGTGTGAAATGTTAGAGAATGAAGAAAGTAAACCTGATAAGTAGTGATTTAGGCACTGGTTATGCAACAGATGTTCCATTAATGCAAATAGGAAGAGATTTTGGCAATAAATATCCAATTTAGCATCTGGAATAGTGAATAAACTCATCAAAACAATTCCTTCAGTAACATGATATATGTGGCAAAACATGGGGAGAAAGGAAAAAGAAAGAAGAATGATCTACATATTGCAGCAGATCAGATTGTACTGGAGCAAATCCTATCATTTGCATCTTACTACCTCACGTTGTCTACAAAGGAGAGAGAGAAAGAAAAAGGGAAAAAAGCTAGGCTGGAGAGGGATACATAGAGAGAAATATGAAGAAAGAAAAAGACAGGGAAGTGGAGATACAGAAAAAAAAAATCTATAGAAGCTCTCAACCTTCTCTCTCCTGCTGGCGGCTGATCTCTCATGATCACCACATCAAGTACCACAATATTGGAGAACACGGACCAGTCTACCCAATGACAGTGGAAATACTAAAATTGGAGACAGGCCCAGAGTTTTTGGAAAATAGCATAGCGCACAGACCAATACTTTGTTAAACACAAACACAGTAACTCAAGAAAATACAGAGGAGAAAAGAACCATCAAGTTTTACCTGGACAACTACCCAAGGATTTTTATTTTTCAAAATTATGCATAACATAAATCCTAAAAATTTTCTAGATATATAATATTTTTCATTTCCAGGAGGTACTTTACTATGTATCCACAAAAGAAAGAAAAAATAAATTGATGAAGGCTGCGATAAATATCATGGAAAAAGAGTTGATACAAAAAATCAAAATAATCAACAAAGGTTTACCTCTTGAGGATGTGCAATTGCATAATCATATTGCTCCCTTGTGGCTTCATCTTTTAAAATCTGGAATATAAAATATTTTCTCAGTTATATGCAGAAAATCAGATTTGTCTACTCAGAAAACTTGAAACACTAGAGAAATTAAGCTACAGTTACAAAACTTCAATTTCATTGAAGAAGCATCTACATTCAGCAAGTAATGAAATGGATTATGAGAATAGAGTATTTCCAGCCATCTAAAATAAAGTGGTAAGGAACCAAACGAAAATCAGCCCCATTAGATAGAGGATGTAAGGCAAAGGTGCAAGAACTAAATTATTCTAGTGTCAATTACAAAACGCAATTATCAGAAACATGTCCCATATTTCTCAGTGAATTTCAAAACTTGATTAAGAAGATAATTATCACATTAAAGACCCTAACATTATAGAACCTAGAAACCGTATAGTGTCTAATGCCTTTGACAAAAAATGGTAATCACACTATTGACCCCAATGATATCAGGTTGTATCTACGAGTGCATGTTGCATGACTTCTGTTTCTTTAATTTAGAATTAATAATTGCAAGATGTGGTAGATTATAGTGATGTGGTATTTACTTTTTTTCTTGAGTTTGAATATGGAAGCAACTCACTGAACATACAAGCAAATCTTAGGGTATTTATTTGGATCTGCAATCCATTCTTCATTTCATGTTCAGAACATAGTGCGCACTGAAAGAACAAGAAATATAATCCTGTATTGAATGTTGTCAGGTGATCTTCCAAATCGTGGTTTCTAATTTTTCCCGGCAGATTTTGGGATGTTAGCAAGTAAATAATGAAGTCCCTATCAATTTTACATCGTTATAATCCCTTTTGGGCTGTGTTAAATCCCACTACCTAGACCAACTCTTATATACCATTATACCATTTGTGCATTATTCTAAAGTAAAGCTTCTTCTTGCAGGTTCCTCAGAATGGCATAAAGAGAATTTTTTGATTCAGTGTACAAATTTTTTAGAATTCAACGTCCTCTTTAAACATTCACGAGCATTTCATTTTGGTCATTGACTCATTAAATATTCACTAGTAAGCTGACTAAATACCTAGTCAACTTATTATTAAATCAATGTGGTCAAGTTTCTCACATGTAACTCTTCCTCTATTTCTTTTCATCTAACCTCACCTGCCAAATTCATGAGTTCCTACTTTTCCACATCTTCCAGGATTGCTTCAATCCTCGTGATGATGTTTCCACTGCCCACTATGACCTTTATTTGTTATAGATTTATCTGTTTGAGGCAAAGCAATCTGGTCAGGGGGTGTCAAACAATTCTGGAAAGACACAAACATATAGCGCTACATAAGAACACAAGGCCAGAGGGTAAGGCAAACACTTGCTGCTCGAGAAGTATGTTGATCAGCGAGAATGCAAAATTACTGACTAAAGTGGTGTCAAGGGAGCCAACAATAAGTGCTTGCACATACATGTTGTGTGAGCAAGGCACGACTTTTGCATCATACTAGTAGGTGCACAAGCATATGGATGGTAGCAGTGAGACTAACAATTGTGTACCCATGGATACCTAACTTAAATAGGTACCCAAAACCAGACCTGTTCAAGGTACTAGTAGTTGTTTAAGTTAGGGTACCCCTCAGAATATGATTATTAGGGTACATATTGTCATCCCCATGAATGTGCACCTACTAGCACATCACACAAGTCGTGCCTTGCTCACACAAGCCTACCTGCTAAAGTGTGATAACTCGTTCCAAAAAAAGCCTCTTAGTTGTATTTATGATAATTGATTATTTCAACAAGAGATGGCTAATATGTGATGTAGACCTGACCTGGTTACTGGTTAGACGGGCATGAACCGTAACTGGCCTAACTCTATGCTGGTCCAATGGTAATTTTTTTAAAAAAGAAAATTGCGAATCCAACCGTTGGAACCAGCGGTTTGGACCATTGGGGGAGGAGTTTTTTTTAAACGGTTAAAATTATTTGACCGTTTTTTTATTAATAACTACGATGTCTATTATTCTCCCAGCTCTATAAACTTCATCTCTCAACTCCAAAATCTCGATCACTTTCGACTTCAATACTCTAATTAGAATGGAAGGAGGTTCATCATCTCAGTTTCCAAAGGGAAAGGAAATAGACAGATAGCCAACCCGAATGTGGATCATGATAATATTCAATTTATTGATGATGAGCCAGAGCAAGTTCCGACACCCGAGGCACATGGACGATGGCGATACCTCTAAGGTTTGGGATATTCCTTTAAAATCGTTTATTTTTACTAAACATTTTGAGAAGATCATTCTTCCGTCTGGAGAAATGCATGCAAAATGTAAATATTGCAAAGCCTATTACAAATTCCAATCAGGCGACAGCTATAGGTCATTGAAACGACATGTCAAAACGAAGCACCTAACGGAATTTGGAATCAAACATTCTCAAATGCAATTGTCCAGATTTTCTTCGACTAATGAAGGTACCAATTCAAGTTTATTTATGTATTCTGATAATAAATTAAGGGAATCTTTAGCTAAATTTTTCTATGTAGAATATCTTTCTTTTAGTTTTATGTCTAAATGCACATTCGAAGATTTTTGTCAAGAATCACTTAATCCATGTCTAAACATGTTCCTCGAAGAACACTTACTTGTATGGGTGCAATCGTCCTCGGATTAAGGTTGACCAGTTTGAAACTCAGGTTGGTTTGAGCTTGAGTTTCGATTTTTGACAATGTGTAGGAAAAAAGTCAGGTAGGTCGAGGGAGGGATACTTGACTAAGAAAGCCCTAACTGAAGGTTAGGTAACGAAAAGCCTTAACAGGAGCGGGGCTAGGCAGTGAAAGTCTTAGTTGGGAACTAGACAATGGACGTCCTAGCGAGCCTAGGCAGTGGAAGACCTAGTTGGAACTTGAAAATTAGGCAATGTAAGTCCTAGCGGGCCTAGGAAAAAGTCAAGTGGGTCACGGAGGATTAGACACTTGGTACGAGACTGTGAGTCTAAGCGAGTTATGGAGGACTGGATACTTGGCACAAGACGGTAAGTTCAAGTGGGTCATGGAGGACCAAATACTTGGCATGAGATGAAAAGTCCAAGTAGGTTAAAGGTTGAATGGACACTAGGTGAAGAAGTCGTGGCGGGTCAAGGTTGACTCGATGTTAGGCAACGGGAAGTCCCAACTAGTCATGGAGGGTTGGGCAAAGGAACCCTAAACTCAGATTCAGAGTTTAGAGTTGCGCAATCGTTTAGTGTTATCAAAAGCAATCAATTAGTGCAATCGATTGGGAGCTTTTCGAGGAGCACAGAAGGTGTCAGAATCAATTATCACCAATCGATTAGGGCAATCGATTGGACAGTTTTCACGAGGAAACAAAAAGGTATTGAATCAATTAGGGCAATCGATTCAACATGTAATCGATTGGGAGTGTTTTCTCACGAAAACAGAAGGTTTCGAAATCAATTCATTCAATCGATTAGGAAGCTATCAATCGATTAGTATAGCTCACCAATCGATTGGTCGGGCGAAAAAGAACCATTCTATAGGTTTTAAACAGTCGATCTGATATGATAATCAATTGGGGATAAGGGCAATCAATTGGGAGGAGTTTTCCAGCCCGAAAAGAACCCTAGAAAAGGGGTTCTCATGGACATTTCGAGAGGCGAGTTCTCGAAAAGTTTAAAGAGAAGTGTTGCTGCATTTCCAACTGATCAAGAGGTATTTCCAAGCAACAAGATAGCAAGATTTCATTATTGTAAAATCATTTTCGAACAAGGTTGTACGAGGCTTCTCCACCTCCGGAAAGTTTCTAAGGAGGAGACATTCATAGTGGAGTTGTGAGTGAGTGAACCCTGAGATTAGTCACCTTAAGGAGGTGGATACTAAATAAAATCCAAGTGCTAGAATTGTGGAGTCTTCGCTTCAAGTTTTCCACTGCAACATCAAATTTGAAGAAGCGAAGCGAGCTATTCACCCCCTCTAGCTCATACATGTCCAAACAACTTGTACAATTAAAAGATTAGTAAGACAGGGGGAAAAAAATTAACTAAAGAATTTAGTAAATTAAATAATAAACTTTATTTATGTTCTGATATTTGGAGTGATTACTAGGAAATACATTCATATATAAGTGTGACTTGCTATTGGATCGATAACTCTTGAAAAATTCAAAAACATTTATTAACCTATAGAGTTTTTAATGAATCACACAATGCTCACATAATAAACTTTATTTATGTTCATTTGGAGTGATTAATAGCAAACACATTCGTATATGAGTGTGACTTGCATTGGATCGATAACTCTTGAGAAATTTAAAAACATTTATTAGTCTATAGAGTTTTTAATGAATCATGCAATGCTCACATCATCTCTCAATTATTATGTTTAATTTTAGAAGAATATAAATTAACTTCTAAAATATTTTCAATATCATTTGATAATATTAGTTCTAATACTACTAATATTGAAGAGCTTAAATTTATATGTGGTTTATTTTTTCATATTCGTTGCATATATCATGTTTTAAATTTATGTGTTCATGATGAATTATTAAATATTTTAGAAAATCAAATTAAACCCATTAAAATTATTATTTCTTATTTATGGTCGCATCCTACTATAATGAAATAATGAGATAAATTTTATAAAAATAATGGAATTAGACAAAAAAATTTCCATGTGATATACCAACACGTTGGAATTCAACACATTAATTATTACAAGATTCATTTCAATACAGAGAATTATTATGTTCATTTTTTTCACAAAATATTAATAATACTAATATATATTTATTTTTACACCAATGGAATATATGTAGTAGTATTTGTGAAATTTTAAAAGTATTTAATGATGCAACCGAATAACTTTTCAGTGTTTATTATCCTACTTCTTATTTAGTTATGGTGAATTTTTGTAGTATAGTTTTAATTTTAAATGAATATAGTACGAA
This sequence comes from Zingiber zerumbet, assembly GCA_037833815.1. Lineage (NCBI taxonomy): Eukaryota > Viridiplantae > Streptophyta > Magnoliopsida > Zingiberales > Zingiberaceae > Zingiber > Zingiber zerumbet. Next base: position 4,343,921 of record JBBMJZ010413115.1, on the reverse strand, counting down.
TGAATTTTTTTCCTCCTTGCGTATTAACAATGAAAATAAAATGATAAAAATATTTTTATTATATTACTCAAATTTATTTAGTTGCATTTGTTTTAGACCCTAGACTTAAATTAGAAGTTTTACGAGAAATGTTAGTTTTGTTTTATGATGTTTTAATTCCATTTAAAGATTCTTCTTCTCCTAGTCCTGCTAAGATTCTACATGATATTAGAAATCATTTATATGAACTTTATAAAGATTATAGTATAAAATATGGATTAGAAATTAATATATCTAAGACACAAAATTTTAGTACTAGTAGTCATCTAAAACTTACAAAAGCACAATTTTTATTAAAAGAACGGAATGAAATGTCCACAAGGATCCTCAAGTTTCGGACAGGAATTTGAGAATTATTTTACGGCCTCTTTTGATTTTAGTGAAGCAAGTAGCAAGTCAGATTTTGATATTCTACGATATTGATCACAGAAGGTTCAAAGTTTTCTTATTGTCTCCATTATCGCAAGAGAAATTTAGCTTGTCCAGTGTCAACCATTGTCATAAAATAGACGTTTAGTTCCTGAGATAATATATTGGATGAACGACGATCTACTTTATCTCTCGACTCTTTTAAAGCGCAAGCATTACTTGATGTTTCGACAAGAGCCGAAAAAAGAATACAAGGAATGCAATTTTCAGATGATAAAGTAGAAGAATTTAATACGGAAGGAACAAACACTACAAAAATGGGAAATAGTGAGTAATAACATCACTTCCTACCATGCGGACTATGATTCCTTTATACCTTAAGGGGATACGTATGCAACTTTAATAAGTGCATGCCTTTTTTATATTTTTTTTGTAAATCTATAATTTTTAAATAATTTTAAAATAATAATAATAATAATAATTTTAAACCGTGGTGAAACATGAACTGGCGGATTCAAACCGTGAACCGTAACCATCCTATGGTTAAGGTTATGGGTCAACCTTCTAAGAACCATCAAACAGGCGGTTTCAGACCGTGGTCAAGTCTGTGATGTTATGTTTGTTACTTGAAGTTAATCAACATCCTTTTTCATCCTTGGTAAAAAATATTATTTGAGCACCTTCAACAACTTAACATGTCCATTCGGTTTTTAGGAACTTATTTAATTAATCAGGTGTGTATAGATATTAGTTTTTAAAATTTATATGGACATTTAACAATTCAGGCACTCATTTTATTAAATGAGTATAAATTTGTGTAGTACAACAAATAGTAAGTATTAGACTCTTTGCCTTCCCTATACTTTGTGTGCTTCTCTTGCTGACATGTGAGAAAATAAGAATGAGAAAGAGAGAAAGTTGACTAAGAAGATAACAAAGGACTGAAAATTTGTATTACAAAATGTTGACTTAACAATGGGCATCGTAGTTAGCTTTTTGTTAGTTTCCTAAATTAAATTGATAAAATCTTCAAAATAAAACAAATGAAAGTTTAATTATGACAATAGAAAATTTCTGTATGAAACTGGATAAAAAAGTTTATTGTCTGTGTTATTTTCATAACTTAGCCAGCAAATGTATAAATCTAGTGAAAGTGAAATAATAATCTGTAAAATTTTGCCTTAATGATTCTAAGCATAAGCGCATTATTCACTAACAAAGTTATGGTTTGCAGCACTTTTTACACTTAGTATTCTAATTTTCAAGTATATACAAAGACCTAGTGTTTGAAAGGAATGCGCAAAGAGTTTTAGACAAGGGACCACATCACATATCTAAAAATTGTCCCTCTAGGCAGTTCAGGTGCCTAAGCAGGCTAGTTAACCCACCTATGCAACAAAAAAGAAAAAATCGGGACAAATTATTTTACAATGAGTGACTTAATGAGGACCTTATTTCATGAAGACCAAATTAAACTTTTAGTATGATAGCACATAACTTTTAAGTGTTAAGCATTTATTTTGCAAATGGAAAACACATTAGATACTAATTATTTACAAGTTACCTCTAAATATGACTAATTGGTATATAATGTGTTTTGCATCGTATGATTAACAAATAGTTTATTATATAGTATTATGAATAAAATACTTTTTTGGATATACATTATCTTTTTTATCGATCTAAATATATTTTGATATTGCATGTCTCCTCATACCTCAAATGTGTTATGCAGTAGATTTTTCTAAGCTTGTTTGAAAGGAAACGAACATAGCAACACCAGACACATGCTTATGTAAGACTATAAAGAATCGTATGTTAATTCCATTTCCATACCACGAGTATGCCCAATTGAGTTCAAATACAGAAACTTTGAGCAGACCACCAACAAAAGCAGTTTCCCAAACAATGAAACAATAGTAATACCCCACCTCATAGGCATTTGCAATTTTCACAAAAAGCTTCCTTGACTCGGGATCAGGGTTCTTATCAGGATGACTAAAAAATCATACACAAACAAGCCTATCAGGGAAGGAAAGAGCAAAGTGGGAAAAGAAATCAAATAAGCTAAATCGAACTTGTAAGCGTACTATTTGAGGGAGAGCTTGTAGTATGCTTTTTTTATCTCGGATGCGTTGGCGCTCTGAGAAACCCTAGAAAAGGAACGTAGATAGGGAGATAAGAGGAAAAAAAAATTGTACGTTGGGCGAGATCGGAGGGGAAGGGCAGTGAATTATCGATTTACCCGAGGAGATCATAGCAGTCGTCGTCGTCGCAGTAGATGGAATGGCAAATTGGTAAGTGGACGAGAACGATGAAAAGGAGAAGAAAGCAACCGCTCCGCTGGGAAGCCGACGAAGCCATCGCCCAATTCCCCGCTGGAGACGATTCGATTCTTCCGTGGTCGGTGATTTATATCGCATCGATTTTAAATTATTAAACATTAATATACTTTTCCATTAAAAATAGGTTAAGTCTTGCAAGTCGTGCATGCATAACAAACTCATTATATATATATATATATCCTATAATCTTACTATTTTATTAAAAATCTCCCATCTTTTTCAAGATTTATTGGGAGTTTAAGACTCAACTACGATGTATTATTATAAATTTTTCTCATCATTAATTTTCTCTGATTGTTTTATATAAAAAAATATAGTGTTCTTTAGTCCCACATCTTACAAATGACAACACTATGATCAAAGAAGTTTTATAAATATTTTAGGCCGATATTAAAAAATATATTTTTCTTAGTTTTTTTACTAAGATAAGTATAATATTAAATTAAATTAATTTTTTTGCATAGGAAAGCTCGTTACAGTAGTTTGTTGCTGGGCTTCTCTAGCGTCACCCTTTCATTATTGTACTATTGCATGGGTCTGACGAATCTTACCCAACGTAAGGGTGATACTTGAAAATCCAAACAATTCGGATTTTCAAATACCCAAATAATTTAGATTTTCAATAGGCAGGTACTTTACTCACTCAACTTTAAAGGGTTAATGTGGTTTCAATGTATTATATTACACATGTGACACGTATGCACAATCACTAGTGCGCATATATATATATATATATACACACGAATATGCTGCGCGCCTGCACAGTGCTCGACTATGCGCGCGCAGCATATCAATCGACGTTTTTTATTTTATTTATTTATTTATAATTATTTTTAAATTTAAAAATAATTTTAAAAAATCTTTACGATTTTATTTTTAGGGTTCAGACTTTGATTGTAGTGTTAAAGCTATTTTTTTTTTAGATTTTACCTATAGGGTTTAGGCTTTCCAATTAGGTTATAGTGTTTGGT
>JBBMJZ010413115.1:4318404-4331857 GCA_037833815.1 Zingiber zerumbet | reverse complement strand
GGCTAGTTCCCCAGCCCGAACATCAACTCCACCACCACCAACAATGTCGCCATCAATGTCTTCAATAACCTCAACGAACCCCTCCTCTTCACTTAGTATATATGCGATCGGATACTAATCACTCCTTGCTTCTTGATGTGATTTTGATTTCGATTGTCAGAGATATTTTTGTGTATTTTTGTTCTTCTTCTTTTGGCAGGAATAGAATTCAGCATAGGAAGAATTCATGGTTTGATGGAGTGGCGGGAACCAACTGCCCGATCTTGCAAGGGACCAACTTTACATACCATTCCCAGGTGAAGGACTAGATTGGCTGCTTCTTCTACTTTCTGTCGTTGGGGATGCACAAGGCGGTCGGCGCCTTCGGCGGGCTGCGGGTTAACAGTCGCCTCCTCATCCCGGTTCCCTTCGACCCCCTGCCGACGACTACACTGTCCTCCTCGGCGACTGGTACACCAAGGACCACACTACCCTCGAGAGAACCCTCGATTTCGGCAGCAGCATCGGCCTACTCGCTGACGTCCTCATCAACGACAAGTTTGACAAGGATGGCTCGCCAATGTTTGAGATGGAGGATGGAAAGGTGTACCGGTATCAGATCTACAATGTGGGCATCAAGGCCTCGCTCAACTTCCGGTTCCAGGGCCATGCCATGGAGCTGGTGAAGATGGACGGATCCCATACGATTCAGAACTTGTACGACTCCCTCGACATCCACGTCGCCAGTGCTTCTCCGTGCCGGTGACGACCGACCAGACCCCAGGGGACTACTACATCGTGGCCTCCAGCGGGTTCTTGAAGCGCAAGGTGCTGACCACCACCGCGGTTGTCCACTACGTCGACTCCTCAGCCGCACCGTTGTCAGTGCTACCCAAGGCACCCACTAACTGGGCTTGGTCCTTTAACCAGTGGCGGTCATTCCGGTGGAACCTGATGGCCAGCGCCGCCCGCCCCCCCGCCCTAGGGCTCCTACCACTACAACAGCATCAACATCACCCGCACCATCAGGTTCTCCAGCTCGTGAAATTCGTAGACGACAGGCTTCGGTACACGCTCAACGGCGTCCCCCACGTTGACACCGAGACGCCGCTCAAGCTTGCCGAGTACATCGGCTTCGGCGGCAAACTACTTCATGTACAACATTGCTGGCGATGAACCCCTGATGACTTCGACTCCCATCAAGCTGCTCCCATGCGTTAAGACCATCGAATACCGAACGTTCATGGAGATAATCTTTGAGAACTCGAGAAAGTCGTGCATGCTTACCACCTGGATGGCTACTCCTTCTTCTTAGTTGGGTAAGTCGCTATCTCAACATCTGTAACTACTTGTCGACCATTTGCCGACCTCCTTCTTCTTGAGTACGCAGGACGAGTTCGGGGAAATGGTCACCGGAGAAGAGAAAAACATGCAGCATGCTCGACGCGGTGAGTAGGCACGCCGTCCATGTGTTTCCCAAGTCGTGGTCGGTGATCTTGATGACGTTCGACAATGTCGGCATGTGGAACCTGAGGTCCGAACTATGGGAGCGACGCTACCTGGGACAACAACTCTATATCAGCGTGCAAACGCCGGTGCAGTCACTCAGGGATGAGTACAACTTGCTGGACGCAGTAATGCTCTGCGGCGCCATTGTCTCACTCCCCAAGCCACCTCCTTACACCTAAGCGTGAAGTTATTTTATTGTTTGGTTGTCGTATGTACACAAATGTGTAATGGGTCGCTCTCTCAACGTCTATAATTTCTTTTATTTAATTTCTTCTTTCTCTTTAATGATATAATTTTTTTATTTAATGTTTATAATTTTTTTTACCGGTATTAGGGGTTGCTAGGTAGTGGATTTTTTTTTAATGATATTTTTTTTCAAATTAATTTAAAAATATCACATGAAATAATACTATTTTATTTCAAACGGTCGAAAGGTTGTTTCCAACGGTCATAGGATCCTCGCCGTTCCTTTTACGGGTTTTGGGATCACTCCTCCCAATCCACTAAAACCCTAACAAGCAAAGCCCCTTCCAGTCCCGTCCTCTTCGTCTCCTCCCGCTCTAACCCGAATGAAACCTCCGCCCTCCATATAGCCGATTAGGGCTTTCATTGCTCCCATCTCTCGCTATGGCTCTCTCCACCATGCGCCGCCTCGGCTCTTCCTCCATCTTTCTTTCTCGCTGTCGCCCCTTGCTCTTCTTCCCCGCCATCTCGGCGTCGCTCCCATCTTCCCGCCGCATCTTCGTCGAACTTCATCCTCTCTCCGCCGCGTCGACCCTGGCCGTCCGGACGGTGAGTTCGAAGGGGAGTGACCGGGAGGAGGAATCTTCCATTACGGCGAGGTTGGAGGAGGGGAGCGACAGCGGTGGCCGTAATGGTGGGCTGATGGTGGAGGAGCGCAGTGGCTCTCAGGAGGGAATGGTTATCCCTGCAGAGCTCCCCAAGGAGGCCAAAGAGGCGTACATGGCGTATGCTCTGTCGGTGCTGGTCGGTCGTGCTTTGCCGGATGTACGCGATGGTTTGAAGCCGGTGCACAGGAGGATACTGTGCGTAGATTTATTGAGCTTTCTTGCCTGTGTTTATTGCGTACCTTTTATTCTTGCGTGAATCTGTTTTGCTTTTTAGTTCTTTAAGAATGACGTTGGTACCCTCCCTCGTGCCTTGATACTCATCCAACAATAAGTTACGTAAATACGTGGAAATTGTTTGTCAATTTATCTGTTTGAACTGCTTTTCCAATGACTCTTTTTGTATGCAATATTTGGTTGTCTTGAGCCAAATAAAAAAACAAAACAAATGTCTTGCGTTTTGGTGTTTCAATTTGCAAATCAACACTCACATGAATTTGAAAATATGTCTACAAATCTGCATATGGGTTTATCATCTGTGACGGAGTAACTGATTTATTTATTTTGCATAATCATTTGGTTTGATCGCCATTTTATGTTGGTAATCATTGCTACCAGTTTTGTGTTTAACTTGCTGCCATTCTAATGTTTCTCGTTTAATTATCTTACAATGTCTAAGTTTTGGTTGATTGTTTATCTAGTTTGTTCTCTTCTATTTGTTATTCTGCTATAATTTTGATATTGTTGCAGGTATGCAATGCATGGACTGGGTCTTTCGTCCCATAAGCCTTTTAAGAAATGTGCTAGGGTTGTTGGAGAGGTGACAACATCATTTTTTTCTGTTTATCTTTTTATCTTATTTTTTTGCAATTAATGATAAGTTCTAACTTCTTGTGATTTTTGACATTGCTACTACATTGAGTATTTTTCCTCTTTTCTACTGCAACCCATGTGCGTACTCATTTTTTACAGGTTAAAAACTGTAAGAAATAAATTGTTCTTATCATTCATAGGCACTTGTTTCTTACAGGTTTTGGGTAAGTTTCATCCCCATGGAGATACAGCCGTTTATAATTCTCTTGTTCGAATGGCGCAGGTATTCTCCCAATCGTTTCCATTTCTTGCCTCCAGTATTACTGTCCAAAAACTTAAGAGTAACAATTTCATATGGACATTAATTGCAGTTTTTTTTTCTAGATTCAATTTATCTGTTTCTTCATTCTAATGTAATATGTATATGCTGGGGACCTATTGACTATGATAATTAATACCACACAAAAACACTAATGCTAAGAATTTACCACTACCATTGTCATGGGGCTTCTAAAGCTTCCTATTGCTCTCCTTAATTTCCAGAATTTTACTGTTCAAGTAACAAAAATTTGTTTTTTTTTACTAAAAAAGGACTTTTGAGTTGGATTACTAATTTTTGTGTTTTTTTTCCACAATGAAATATTGATTGCCATTACATGCTTCACATGAATAAATTTTGATTTTTGAATTATATCTTCAATATGTAATCTTTAACATTATGTTGGTACATAACATGCCATTTTTTGTTGTCATAATTTGAAAGCTTATCTTCATTGATTTCTCTTATTGTTTTTCCACAGTGAAATATTGATGCAGATTATGAGATGATGCACATGGATTGTTTCAATAATTTTTTATTTATGATTTATATGTATATACATATATAGATAGATAGATATTTATTCAATATCAAGTCTTTGTATACACACATATATATATAGAGATATTTATTCAATATCAAGTCTTTAACATTATGTTGGTCTACAACATGCTATTTTAAAAATTTGAAAGCTTATCTACATTGTTTTGCACTTATCTACATTGTTTTCTTTTACATCTTTTTAGGATTTCTCTCTCAGATGCCCTCTCATTCGTGGACATGGTAACTTTGGGTCAATAGATGCTGATCCTGCTGCTGCAATGAGATATACAGAGTGCAGATTGGAAGTAGGTTTGATATTTTTTTGGTTATCACATACATCAATTGAACCTACTAACAATTCCATACCAACTTTGATATGCATAGAGCTTTCAGTAATATATTTGATTGATTACTTAGTCTATGTTCTGGCTGTATTCAATGGTGCAAACTATGCTCTCTAGCTGTATTCAATGGTGCAAACTATGTTCTAGCTGTCTTCACTGTTGCAAGCTTCTGCAGAAGTGAAACATATACTTTGACTTTCATCCGCATACTTTAGTTAATGGAGAACTTACTTACAGCATGCAGGGTTAATTCTTATGCTGAAGAAAATTTCCCAATGCTTGTATTTTTTTTCTTTCTATTTTTTGGGAAATATGACTAATAATTACTTTGTTTTTTTTATTATTTCGAACTTCAAACAGCTTTATTTTTTTTCTCTGAGATGCTATTACATGCAGATTTAACTCTCCTGTTCATTCACTAACAGCAGAATCAATTTGCTGCCATATTGTTGTTTACTATGGACATTGTTATTTGGCTTATTTGTTTTTTCCTCAGAGATGCCAATAATTGCAGAAAGAATTTGCTAGAACACTGATGGTTATTTTTTTTACATTGTAATCTGGTCTTCTTTACATCTTTTTTGTTTGACACTCAGCTGAAGAAAATTTCCCAATGCTTGCAATTTTTTATTTTTATTATTGGGAAAATATGACTAACAATTACTTTTTTTTTATTATTTCGAACTTCAAACAGCTGTATTTTTTTCTCTGAGATGCTATTACATGCAGATTTAACTCTCCTGTTCATTCACTAATAGCAGAATCAATTTGCCGTCATATTGTTGTTTACTATGAACATTGTTATTTGGCTTATTTATTTTATCCTCAAAGATGCTAATAATTTTCAGAAAGAAATTGCTGGAACACTGATGGTTATTTTTTTTACATTGTAATCTGGTCTTCTTTACATCTTTTTTGTTTGACACACTAGTCCTGTCTTATTGTTGTACTACCTTGTTTTGGTTCAATATTCTTCACTATCTGAATAGTTTGGCTGAGGATTTAATCTACTTTGATACAGTGTTCTTTCAAGTGGATGGATTAAGTATTCTGATTTTATTTTTGGATATTTTTTAATATATTTTTTTTTGGAGTTTTTAACCATTCCAACAAATTTACATTCTTAACAACTATATACGTGTGCTTTCAATCACATCTTCGATTCAAAACATCACATGACAATTCTTTTTTCCAATTTTTTATTACAAATCTATTATTGTTTAAATAATATTTTTTTATTCATTTTTAAAAAATTCATAACAAGGCTTGAAATTATTAAATCAATGCATGATTTAAAATGTTAGTGCAATGTATTAATTCAAAATTTTGTGAACTTTTTATTACAAAATTGAAAGCAAGTGCATAGGTTTTCTAAAAATGGAAGTTTGTGTTAGATTCGTTAAAACTTTGAAACCTTATGCTAGTTTTAGCAACCAACCATTTATTTTTCGTTTTTTCCCCTAGAAGCATGTTTTATGAGTTTCAGTTATTTGGCTGGCACAGTAAGTTCATATCTGTTTATGTTAAATATTACTTATATTGTTAGCATGATGTTCTTATGCAACTATTAGTTATATCATTAGAGGTGTCAACTGTCAGCACATGACTTGACCCCTCTAAGCAAGTTCGATAATGACAGTTGAGCTGTGTGTTCTATGTTGCTAGTAACATACATTTTGGAGGTTCCTACATAGACTAGGTTGGAAGCAGAAACTTGCCTTGAGAACAGAAGAGACTTATTTTGCCACACACAACATGCTACAAATATCATTATGTGATGAATGTTTCGTGCTTATTGAATTTTATAAAGGAATATATTGTCATTCACATAGATGGAGATGTAGATTCATTGTTTCTGTGATATGATAATATTGATGGCGATTATGACACAATAATCAACATCTTATACCTCCATATTGATGGTTCAAAAATTTTGCACGTTATCCATTTCCATGAATGGTAGGTAAGGTGAAATATAAAAGTGACAACAATAAGTCAACAAGTAGTGAGTTCCATGCATTTGGGGGGACTAATTCTAGTACTTGCACGACCACCAAATTGGTTTGTTATTCTAAAAACTATGTTTCCATACAAATGTTGTACATATCATCTTTGATTCATTGTTATTCCTGATAGTTCATATAATCTCAAATTCCCACATTACTGTCCAGAACTTGGAATGAAGAATCCATCAAGTTACATGAAACTAGAAATTTGAAATGAAATGTGTTAGTAACAAACAGTAAGTCGATTAAGAATCTGCTGAGACATTATCTGGACATGTGAGTTTGCTATAGTTCAGCATGCAAATCAATTAAGAATCTGCTAAGATATTATGGACACGTGACTTTGATATTGTTCAGCATGTTTGCATGCCTATTATAAGTCCTTGATGAGGACATACTAATGCCAATGGAAATCAGCTGGCTTGTCTGATTAGCTGTACAATCCAGTTGCTTACTGTAGCTGTACTATTATTTTCTATATTGATGTGAACATGTGGAAATGCTGTCAAATTCATATGGGCATGCACAGCTGACTTTGTTCTATCCTCACCTAAGTGTCCATACTGAAGTGTCAAGTTTCTGCTTAATTTTTTACTCATTTTACAGGCACTAGCTGAGGCTATGCTCTTAACAGATTTGGACCTGAATACTGTAGGTTTTAATAATTCCCTCTATATATTTTAGAACATGTGATTTCTTCTGTTATGTTCTTTTATTTATTCCCTGTTTGTGTCGCAGGTTGACTTTGTTCCCAATTTTGACAGCTCACAAAAAGAACCTTCTCTCTTGCCTGCTCGTATTCCAAATTTGCTGTTAAATGGATCTTCTGGAATCGCAGTACAAACTATCTTGCTCATTTTATGATTTCATAAATGTGTTGTTTAAATCATTTATCTTATAAAAGCATATTAGCTGTGAGCAATGACAACAAATAAATTTACATTTTGGAACAACTAGGTTGGAATGGCTACAAATATACCTCCCCACAACCTTGGGGAACTTGTAGATGCACTTTCTGCTCTGATCCATAATCCTGAGGCTACTGTAAGCATGATTTCTTTCCTCTTGAATTTTGCCCATAAAATATCGTAGCTCATTCTACATGTATTGTTTTTTTCCCTCTAATGTTCTATTTTGCCTGTCTGATAGTTCCATGTGTTCAAACAGGACAATTGCTCAAATAGGTTCCAAATAGATCCATCCATATGCTGTCTCGTAGTGATTTGTTGGTTGTCAAATACAATTAGATGTAGGCCTGTTAAAATAAGCTGATCTTTTTGTAGTTGGATGCAATAGTATCCATTTTCTTATTGTGTTAAATAAATAGGCCGTCATTGCATTACAATAATAACAACTAAGCCTTATCCCACTAGGTGAGGTCGACTATATGGATCCTTTTACGCCATTGAGCTCTATCTCCTATTATATCATAATCTATACTTAAATAAATTTTATCTTATTTTATTGTTGCTAAAGTCTTTTTTAGTCTTCCTCTTCCTCGTTTGATATATGTGTTTGTCATAGTTTCACATTGCCTAACTGGAGCATTTATTGGTCATTTAAGTACATGACCATACCATCTTAAACGTGCCCCTCGGAGTTTTCCCTCAATAGATGCAACTCCGACTCTCTCTAATGCTCTCATTTCTTATTCTGTCTATTCTTCTATATTCACACATTTACTTTAACATCCTCATCTCTGCAACTCTCATCTTCTGCTCATGTGCTTGAGTCATAACCCAACATTCAGCTTCATATAACATAACAGGTCTAACTGCGGTATTGTAGAATTTTCCTTTAAGTTTTAGAGGTATTTTACGGTCACATAAAACACTCGACGCGCTCCTCCATTTTAACTATCTTGCTTGTATTCTGTTAATTTGAGATACAAAACTCTTTATTGAAGAGTGGACGTATTTATATACAAACTAGAACCTATCTTAGGAAACTATAATTAAACTAATTGATTACCAAGCTTCCCCTCAAGTTGAAGCATAGATATTAATCATACCCAACTTGTTATAAAGATATTCAACTCAAACCCCATTTAAAGCTTTTGTAAAGATGTCCCCGGGTTATTTTTCAGTCTTCATATATCATGTAGTAAGTTTTGTTGAATTTTCTCTTAAACGAAGTGACAATCAATTTCAATGTGCTTAGTTCGTTCATGAAATACAAGATTCGATGCAATATGAAGAGTTGCTTGATTATCACACCACAATTTTGCTAGTACTAAAATTTTAAGTCCTACTTCAGTCAAGAGTTGATTTATCCACGTATCTCATACACAGATTGTGCTATAGCCATGTATTCTGATTCTGCACTGAACCATGTTAGAACATTTTGCTTTTTACTCTTTCATGAGACTAAATTTCCTCCAACAAAGAGACAATAACCTAGAGTATATCTTCTATCCATTTTGGAACTTGCCTAATCTGCATCCGAAAAACATTCAATATGAGTGTGCCTATGATTTTTTTTATATGATACCTCGTCCGGGTGCTTCCATCAAATAACACAAAATTTGTTTTAACCAATTATGAATGGTTGGAGATGATGTAAACCGACTAACAACACTATCCAAATATGCAATATCCGAACGAGTTACGGTAAGATAATTTAACTTCCCAACCAATCTTTGATATCTCTCAAGATGTTCATATAGCTTCTCCTGTGAGATGCATGTTCCGAGTCATTGGAGCATTATAAGGCTTTCTCCCAATTTTCTTGTCTCAGTTAATAAACCGACTAACAACACTATCCAAATATGCAATATCCGAATGAGTTATGGTAAGATAATTCAACTTCCCAACCAATCTTCGATATCTCTCAAGATGTTCAAATAGCTTCTCCTGTGAGATGCATGTTCTGTGTCGAGCATTATAAGGCTTTCCCCCAATTTTCTTGTCTCAGTTAATAAGTCGAGAACATATTTTCTCTGAGATAGAAATATACCTTTTTTACCCCTTATAACCTCAACACCTAAGAAATACTTCAGCACTCCCAAATCTTTCGTATGAAACTGAGTATGAATGAAAGATTTAAGATAAGAGATTCCCATAGTATCACTTCCCGTGATAACAATATCATCCACATACACAACTAATAGAATAATACTAGCTACTGAATATACCTTTTTACCCCTCATAATCTCAACACCTAAGAAATACTTCAGCATTCCCAAGTCTTTCGTATGAAACTGAGTATGAATGAAAGATTTAAGATATGAGATTCCTGTAGTATCACTTCCCATGATAATAATATCATCCACATACACAACTAATAGAATAATACCAACTATAGACTGCTTATAGAGCACAAAATGGTCAGGCTTGCTCTTTATCATGCCAAATTTTGCAACAACCTGACTAAATTTTCTAAACCAAGCACGAGAACTTTGTTTGAAACCATACAAAGCTTTCCGAAGACGACAAACTTACCCTGACTTCCCCCGAGCAACAAACCCAGGAGGTTGCTTCATATACACCTACTTTTGAAGATTACCATGAAGAAGAAAATCATTCTTGATATTAGAATTATGAGTAGCAGCCATTGAAATAAACAATCGAACATATGTTAATTTTGTGACAAGAGAAAAAGTATTAGAATAATCACACCATAGGTCTAAGCATAGCCTTTAGCGACAAGGCATGCTTTTAATCTAGCAATTGACCCATCTGGATTGACTTTAATTGCAAATACCCATTTGCATCCAATAGCCCATTTCCCTGAAGGTAGAATCGACCCAGTCCCAAGTGTTATTGTTATCTAAAACATTCATCTCCTCTATTATTGCATCTTTCTAACCAGGATGAGATATGACCTCACATACAATTTTAGGAATAGAGACAAAATCGAGTGAAGCAATAAAAGAGCAAGTGGAAGATGATTAGCCATTATAAGAAACAAAAGAAGTAGGATAAGTACATTGATGTTTATTTTTGCGTAATGCAATAGGAAGATCATCACTTTAGACTGGATCTGAATCTGATAATGAAGTAGTAGGTGCAAGACATGAATCAGGAGGTTGACGCTTGGAATAAACTTGAATAATAGGTGGTTTGACTGGAATCAGTTCCGGGACGGGTGTAGAGAATGTGACATCAACAAATCATTGGACCCTTTGATGAGTTGGAGTAAGTGACGATGGGAAATAAGATGTGTCTTCCATGAAGGTAACATCAATTGAGACAAGATATTTGCTACCAAATATCCTAGGGTTAATCGGAAACAACTTATTGGGAAAAAGGTCTTTGTAAGGGATCTCATTATGAGAACTGTGGATGACATGTGGTTAATGAGAAAACATGCGGTTAATGAGAAAACATGCGGTAGAAACTACATCGGTCCAAAAAATGTCTGGGAACATTCATTTGGAATAAAAGGGCCTGTGCAGCCTCAATGAGATGTATGTTTTTACATTTAGCAACACTATTTTGGGATGAAGTATCAATACAAGAGGTTGCATGCCATTTTGACTCATATAAGATTGGAATAAACCGGACGTATATTCCTTGGCATTATCACTTCGCAAAGTACGAATGGACGCATTGAATTGAGTTTTAATCTAGCGCAGAAGACACAAAACAGAGAAAATAACTCAGAGCTATTTTTCATTAAATATAACCAAGTTACATGAGAATATTCATCTACAAAAGTAACAAAATATCTAAAATGGGTTTAGACAAAATAGGACAAGGTTCCTAAATATCAGAATGAACTAATTTAAAAGGAATAGTAGCATGTTTATTTACTCTAGGACTTGAACTAAGACGGTGATGTTTTGTAAATTGACACGACTCACAATTTAAGGAAGACATCTTTTTATATTATAGACAAAGCTTTTTGAGCAAAGGGAGAGATGAATGTCCCAACCTACAATGATTTTTGAAAGGAAAAGTGACACTTGAGCAAGCAAAAGAATTTGGGAGCAGTGTATCAAGAATGTAGAAACCTCTAGACTCGTGTCCTTTACCAATAATCTTCTTCGTTAACAGATCCTGAAATAAGCAATGATTAGGAAAAAATGAGATGCAATAATTAAGATTATGAGTTAGTTGACTAACAGAGAGCAAATTAAAGGATAAACTAGGTAAATGTAGGATAAAGGATAGAGAAAGTAGGGGGTAGGATTGATAGTACCAGACACATGAACACAATACAGAGTATCAGCTAAAGTAACAGTAGGAGTGTTAGTTTTGGACTGTAAAATAGAAAATAGACTAGAATTACCTGTCATATGATCTATGACACTAGAGAATCAATGACCCATTTGGAGGATGAAGAAGGAAGACATGCGTTTTGTTTAGCTGAATCAACAATAGCAGTGACAGTGGGAGATGAAGACTTGATTGACTCATGATATTTTGAGAACATGGCAAATTCATCCGTAGAGATAAAAACTGATTTATCAGAGGCATCATCAGTGGATGTAATATGGTCCAAGTGTTTTTGCTGATTTTTATATTGAAGTTTTCCATGTTTTGTAGGACCCGACTTACGACAATAGTTGCACATAATACCGCCTGAATTTGGCATTTGAGTATCAAACGACCTATGAGTGACCTCCTTTGTTTCCACTTTGACTAGTTGATCTTCTAGACACATAACTATTATTGTGACTCACCAAAGCACTACTAAGTGGAATGGGTGCAGTATTTTTTGCATGGAGAACACGACCAAATACATCTTGTAAAGAAGAAACCTCAGCAGAGAGAACCTGTGACTTAGCAGACTCAAATTCAGGAGATAGACCAGGAAGGAAGCTCATGATAACTATCTGCTCTCGTTGGTGTTGCTGAACCTTCACATCAGGGGTAAAGGGTACAACATATTAAACTCCTCATATGTCTTCTTAAATGCCATGAAATAATTAATCAGAGGCTGATCTTGTTTTTCCAGACGGTAAAATGCTTTGCAAACTTCATACATGCGAGAGAAATTCCCTTTTCCAGAGTATAGAAATTCCAAGCAATCAATTAGTTCTTTAACAAATTCATAGTGATTGATTAAAGTAATTACCTCACTATCAATACAATTCTGAATTTGAAGGAACAAACGAGCATCCTTTCTAAACCAAGTTTGCTTCGAATCATCTTGAGGCGGGTCATCAGTCAAATGACTAACTTTGTCAATACTTCGTAGATAAAGATGAACAATTTTACTCCAATTCAAATTGTTTGAACCATTTAGCTTATTATGTGATCTTAGACATCACAGACACCACATCCGTCACAATAGAAGACTTATTTTCTGTTATAAGACTTTATCCCCAAAAAGTCAAATAAAAGAAGAATATGAGATGGTCAATGGGGATAAGGCTGATACAGTCACAGCTCTGTGTCGTGGAAGGAGAGCCGACACTTGCTCCGGTGATAAAAAAGGAAAATAGAATGGGCAGAGCAAGATAAACCAGGAGTGTACTCTCATTTTTGCCGGAGGTGTGAGAGACCTAAAATGGGTTCTGCTCGACACTTTGGCAATTCTGGATCTTCTCGGCAGCAAAGAAAATAGAGGAGCAGGGACAAGTTGCCGAGGAGAAACCTACTATTAGTGGTTGGAAGTTGGCGTCAGCAAGCAGAGGAAGAATGAAGCCTCAATTTGTCGCTCTCTGTTTCTCCCGAAGGAGATCACAACAGCTACTGTTGCTCAAAAAGGAAGCAGCAAAGGAAGACTTCTCTTAGGGCTGGAAGCGGTAGTGTGAGACGGTAGTCACCGTCATCGGAGGCGTCAACAAATCCAAGCAAGAGGAGGACACGACGGGAAGGGTCGTCTAGGAGGATTGTAGAACCTAGATCTTGAAGGAAATCGAAAGAGAAGGGGGCAGTAACTTCGTGCAGTGATAGAGGCGGACACGAGGGAGTTTGTGTTGGTGAAGAAGAGGCCGCGAGAGGAGCCCTTTGTCGTACGCGGACAGGAAAGGAAAAAAAAAACCCCAATTTCGAATTTATTGCTCTGATTTCATGTTAATTTAGAATCTCGGCGGGAAACACTAGAAGGGAAAAGTTTTAAGCCCAGTAGAATAAAGACAAAATATATGAAATTTAAGTTTAGCAATATTAGACATAATGAGACAATTGTTAAGATAGGAGA
>JBBMJZ010413115.1:4253043-4267168 GCA_037833815.1 Zingiber zerumbet | reverse complement strand
AAACAGATATCTTCTAGTATTTTCTTCCAATTACTTGTGTAGGTTGTGCACAGTGAGGCTGAGAGCAAAGTTTCATTGAGCCACTTGCTTAATTTGTTTGATGATTCTGTTGGAGACAAGTGTGATTTCTTTCCTCCAATCTATACAGGTGCATGCTGATAACAAGCATATTTGTTATAGATGAAACCCCATCTTTTGCACAGTGTTCAGTGTTCATTCTAGGGATTATGTCTTCAAGAATGCTTGCGAAACAAATAATTTCTTGAAAATTTTACTTATGATGGATATCCAATCTTTAAAGTTCTTCCACTCTGTAGAATTTTTCTTGAATACTTGGCTGTAAAAAATTGCCCAAAATATGGTAGGTCTATGAGCTTGAATGGCACACCCTATACATAACTAGTTAAGTTTTGTTTGCAATGTTTGATAGATAACTCAATAAATCAGCCATCAAATTTCATTATTAACTAGTATGCATCAATTTAAGTCATGTTTAACATCTTAATTTTTTCCTTGTTTGAAGTGCTTCTAAACATGTGCCTTTTATTAAATTGAACTCGTTAGTTTTGAGTTTAAAGAGTCTGAGTAATCTTTCTGTATGTCTATAGTTTCATTTGCATTATTATTTTTAATGACAAATAAATAGTGATGGTCATTCTAAACATTGTATTTGAAACTTGAAACTAGTCCAACTATAGACATCAAAATTCTTCAATAGTACAACCTTATATCAAAGCACTTGAATACACTACAATTCTTAAATGGTATCGTTAGGTTATAGTTGTTCTAAAGTCTGTGCTTTGGATCGTTAGGTTATAGTAGTCAATTTAGATAGGCTGAGTTGGTAGGTGTTGTAGGTTTAAATTTCTTTCATCGTAGAAATCAAGTGAGAGGAATTCTCCCTCCCTCGAACTAGGAACTAAACACTATGGGAACATAAGAATTTGTGAAACATCATTAGATGATTAAAACGACATGAAAATATGTCGAATGAGAGGAATTCTCCCTCGAACTAGGAACTAAACACTATGGGAACATAAGAGTTTGTGGAACATCATTAGATGATTAAAAGAACATGAAAATATGATTAATGGTGGAGGTTTCTATGTTATCAAAGAATACTTCTCTCTGTTTTCTAGATGCAAAAGCTTTGAACTATCAACTTTTATGTTTTCCTACTATTCTTATGCCATAGTTGTTAACTAATTGTTCTTTGTTAATTTCATTTGCACTGACTTGAAAAATTTAGGCAAATAAAAGTAATAAAGGATTTATTCTCTCTTGTTTCACAAGATATGCACAACCTATTGTTCTCACACAAATAACATGATTTGATTTTAATAAACTAGCTTTGGAGATTTATTATAATTTATGATGTAATTTTTAATTGATTTTTTTGGCCACAATATAGACTTTTTATTTGGTCTCATATTGATAATTAGAGGTATATGATATTGATTTCTTGATTTTTCTAAAAATATTTAGTCCAACTTACATATATTCTAAAGGGATGCTTTATAAAAATAAAATAAAATACATTATCTTTGTTTCTCTTGAGGACTTCCTTATGTTCTTATTCTTTAGTTTTTTTTGTGCACGTCTCTAGAATATTAGTGTTTAGCATATGTTTCGAATGTTTCTTATGTAACTTTGAGTTTAAATTACTTTTATTTTTTCCTTTATGACTGAATCTTTTGTATCTCATTCTCTTGAATAAATGCACTTTTCATATATGAATTTGAATATTCTTAAGAGCAAGTTGTATGTGATGACTTGTATTTGGTTAGTAAAATTTTAAACATAGCTTTTTTTTTTGTTGTCTGTGTTGTGTTTATTTTTTTATTTTTGTCCCTTTATTTTCCTTCTTGTTTCTCGTTGCACATTAGTTCTCATCCGTGTAATGTTTTTTTTATTACTTGCTTTTCTTCTCCTATTTTTCATTTTTATCTAGTCCTTTTATTTGTATTTTTTAAAATTTTTTCAACGCCTCTTTCATTTCATTCTTATTTGTTTTATTGCTCTTTTATCTACATGTCCTATTTTTGCTGTGACTTGTCTTCTCTTTTTTAATTTTTTCTCCTCTTGCTACTCTTCTTTGATTTCTTCTCTTTTCTTAATCTTTATTTTCTTTTTTGTGTTTTCCACTAGCAATTTATTTTAATTGGTCTCCTCCTCTTATTTTTCTTCATGAATTAATATCTTTGTTCTCTTCTTTCAATTTATCTCTTTTGTAGGTTTTTTCTTTATTTTAATTGCCTTTGTGTTGTTTTTTTATCATCTTTGTTTCTCTCGAGGACTTTCTTATGATTCTATTCTTTACATTTTTTTTATGCACACCTCTAGAATATTAGTTTTTAGCATATGTTTCTTATGTAATTTTGAGCTTAAATTTCTTTTTTTTTTTTTCTTTATGATTGAATCTCTTGTATCTTTCTTTAATAAATGTACTTTTCATGTATCAATTTGAATATTCTTAAGAGAAAGCTGTATGTGATGACTTATATTTAGTTAGTAAAATTTTAAACTTAGTTTTTTTTTTGCGTTTATTTTTTTATTTATTTTTTGTTCCTTTCTTTTCTTTCTTCGTTTTTCTTGTTGCACATTATTTCTCATTGTTGTAATATTTTTTTATTTCTTGCTTTTCTTCTCCTATTTTTTTTTTTATCTAGTCTTTTATCTTGTATTTTTTTTAAAAAAATTTTCAACACCTCTTTCATTTAATTCTTCTTTGTTTCATTGATCTTTTATCTTTTGGTCCTATTTTTGGAATGACTTGTCTTCTCTTTTACAAATTTTTTCTTCTCATATTATCTTCTTTGATTTCTTCTCTTTTCTTTAACGTTATTTTCTTTTTTATGTTTTCCATAGCTTAGTTTCTTTTAATTGGTCTCCTTGAATTGTTTTTCTTTATGAATTGACATCTTTGTTCTCTTCTTTCAATTTTTCTTGTTTGTAGATTTTTTTTTTTATTTTCATTGCCTTTGTGTTGTTTTTTTTCTCATGTTTGTTTCTCTTGAGGACTTCCTTATGATCCTATTATTTATATTTTTTTTTTGTACATACCTCTAGAATATTAGTGCTTAGAATATGTTTCTTATGTAATTTTGAGTTTAAATTTCTTTTTTTTCCTTATAACTGAATCTCTTGAATAAATGTACTTTTCATGAATGATTTTGAATATTCTTAAGAGAAAGTTGTATGTGATAACTTATATTAGTTAATAAAATTTTAAACTTAGTTTTTTTTTGTTGTTGTCTCTGTGTTGTGTTTATTTTTTTATTTTTATTTTTGTCCCTTTCTTTCTTTTTCCTTTTTTCTCGTTGCAGATTAGTTCTTATCCTTGTAATATTTTTTTTATTATTTGCTTTTCCTCACCTATTTTCTTTTTTATTTAGTCCTTTTTTTTGTATTTTTTTATATTTTGTTTAATACCTCTTTCATTTCAGTGTTATATGTTTCATTGCTCTTTTATCTTTTTTGTCCTATAACTTGTTTATCTTTTTTAAATATTTTCTTCTCATAATACTCTTCTTTGATCTCTTCTCTTCTCTTGATCTTTATTTTTTTTTTATTTTTTGTTTTCAACTAGCTTAATTTCTTATAATTGGTGTCCTGTTATGCCCCGAGGGTATACTTATCCTCTAAAATGGACTGTATCCCCTAGTTATAATATCTGAAATAATTGATATCAAATCACTTAAAGACAACACAACAAGCTAAAAATGATAATGCATGTATGTATGCATGAACATGATAACACACTCAAAAAATCCAGAACAGAAAGAAACTATAACCATAAGCAACGGAAAAAATAAAACGAAGCAACTCAACATAAATCCAACTCGAGCGGGACTGACAGCCAGGAGGACCTTTGAGCGACACAACACCTCCTCTATTTGCTAACCTGAAAGTCAAATAAAAAGTAAAGGATAGTGAGTACAACAACTCAGTGGGTAAAAGAATATACTAACAGAAGATCAAAAGATGGAGTTTCAGGTAAAATACTTACTAACTAATGTAGGTATCCTAACATAATCACCAGCTAACTAAAAATATAATCAATAACATAACACTTCACTAATCTGCTCAATCAAGTATAACCAACAAATTGGGAGTACATATAGCACATACAGTACATTCAAACCTGCACGAACAAATACATGACCTCCCCTCCATGCATCATACACATAATAAATACTGATTGCGGGAGAAACTCTACCACGGATGGTCCCATAGCTAGATAGGGTAAATGACCAGTCACTATTTGCGGGAGAACGCTTTACCACAGATGGTCCCATGGGCAGACAGGATAAATGACTAGTCACTGTCCGCGGGAGAACGCTCTACCACGGATGATCCCATGGGCAGACAGGATAAATGACTAGTTACTGTTCGTGGGAGAACGCTCTATCATGGATCTAGTGGGGACAGGATGAGGTAGCTATCTGGCTCCCCTATGGCTAATTGTGGGAGAATGCTCTACCACAGATAGTCCCGTAGATAGAAAGGGTATATACCAACGATTACTAACGACTCTCAACCACGCATAGGAGACAGGATATACTAATGGTGGCTGACGACTCTCTTGACCACGAATTGAAGAAAATAGTCGACAGAATATACTAACGGTTGTTGACAACTCTCTCAATCATGAATGGAAGACAATGATCGACAAAATATACTAATGGCCGCTGACGACTCACTCAACCATGATGAGAGAGGTCGACGGGATATACTAACGGTTGCTGACGATTCTCTCAACCACGAATGTGAGAAAATGGTCGACAGGATATAGCAACTAAGGGATTAGTAGGATAATCGAAATACTACACTATGACATAATCTTACTAATATATATGCATAAGCCTATATAACAAGTAAGGGTCTACTAGGATACTTGATATCGTATACTAGCGATATAATCCTACTAATATATAGGCAGAAAATAGACAATCAGGTCTTCAAAATACTAGTCATCTAGTATTAATATCTCAACTAATTCTATTGTATCCTCACACATATAATAAACAGCGGGGTCAAAATTATGTAATCCTAGGGGTTGATCCGAAGGGAAAAACCTAGTGGAATACGCTGCCCCTATGCTTGGGAGTGATTTCCATCAAGTATAGATCAACACCATCTCTCTAATATATATGCCCTTATATGTATACAACTATATTACACATAATATCAATACCTTGTAGGCACGAGCCTAAGTATATAACCAAACTATAATATAAATGCACGAACATAAGCCTACAACTAGATTAAGGTCTGGTACTATCATGCATATATATAAACCGAATCATGAATAACAACCAAGACTGCATAACTATCAACAATGGATCAAAGTATAAGGACGAATAATAAGGTATCTAACTCAGGAGCAATATAAACAGATTTAAGGTAAGCGAGTAACTACGACCTAATCAAAACATGGTAGTAAATAATCATGCACTATAATCAAAGCTTGCAAAAGGCAAGCAGAATCTACCCACCTCAATTGTAGATTGTTTTAATCATCTTCAAGTTAATGATCTGCCTCGTGCTCGAATCCTACTTGTTTGTGACGATGGATTGACTATTGTTGGAACGCAATGGTCATCGTCGGTTACCATCGTCGGTTTGGAAGGACAGAGACGACATCAATAAAACTAATGTCCAAGGATTGAGATCCTTGCTGCTAGCAACGGCAGTAGGTCCGATAGTAACTATGTTCCTGCACCAGTAATTGCTCCTCGAATCAGTGGCATAGGACAACAAGAAGGGTTGCCGGTGATTGGGAGTTCACGGCAATGAGCAAGGAGATCCTTTCTCCTTGTTGTTCAGTGCCCTTCGTAGCTACTGGAAGGCAAGCGGTCGGGAGGGAGGAGGGCGGTCGACGTCTAGGTAGTGTTAAAGAACGCCTAGAATGGTCGGTCACATGCGATAGCCGAGAGAAAACGTGGTTGTATCCATCGCACTCATGGTGGATAACAGTGGCTTTGCCACCGGCTGTGATGTGCCCTCCACGTTTCGGCTCTGGCAAAGAAGTAGTGATACAACTACCGACGATGGCGACCAAGGAGAGGGACACAACGTTGGCTGCTCCTACGCGGTGGCGTCGAGGTCGGATGTGAAGAGGCAATGCACGGAGGTGGCTGGCCCCTTGGGCCGGGAGTACGGGGCTTCTTCGAGATGGCGACGGAGGATGCTCGTCGGCGGCGACGAATCCGCGATCGGACGTGGCGCGACCGCTATCACGAAGGGGACGCAGGTAGTGTGGAGATGAAATGGAACGCAGAAAATAAAACTGAGGTTTGGAAATATTAACTTAGGTTAATATATATTATCAACTCCTCATTGAAATGCATATTTTAAATAGACTTTATCTTTTACCCATTTATACCCCTCAAAATATAAAATGGTTCCTTTAAAATTAAAAAAAATCTAGTAAATTTCATAATTTCATATAAATTCCATAATTTCTTAATAAATTATCACTAAAATAATTTATTTTCTTTAAAAATTTAATTATGTCATATTTTAATTATTTACATCTTTATCTATATATTTGGTATATTACATTCTCCCCCGCTAATAAAAATTTGGTCCCCAAATTACTACTTAAACTGTAATACTACCAAGTAGTTCATCATGCATGCTTGAAGTAAGTCCTCTGGTTAGTGAATGGTGCGCTCCGTCCATCTGTTCATCTGAAATTATTCACAAAAATAAAGTTTTGTACACGTAACTCGTTGAAAACCCCACCAAGTAGTTCAAAGAGTTTGTCTAGAAGGTCAATAGAAAATGATTGAACTTGGTTAATCGGTCAACGATCATCTAAATTGAATCATGCATCCTTCAATGTATCAAACTCATCCTAAATAAGTCTACTGATCTCTTATGCTTTCAACGGATTAGGAGCTAACTATCCTTCTTTGTTAATAGGGTTGTCCTAAAAATTATCGCGCCCTTTAAATTTTGCCAGTAAAACAAGTTTCCTTTTTAGCATCAATTGTAACTTCCATATAACATGTTCATAGGTAATATTATATCAATTTTGACCACCTATTCTAACATATCAAAATTGACTCCTATTGAGCTTTCTTTAATTTCCTTTTTCAATAATTGCACAAAATGATATCAATTGGTAGCTTGATCAATGAACTGAAACATCACTAAATCTGTTCAAGAAGGCATAACTTACAGCTTGATCAAGTAGTGCCCTGGTCATCTAACCAATTATGGTCGATCCCTAAACCCCTCACATGACGATTGTGGGGCTTGTCATCACTAATCTATGCATCATATTTTGCATTTTGTATCTTCCAACGAATAAAATGACATTGTCAAAACTTACGACAATGTCATAAATTTTACCTTATGACCTTAGAATCAATATACAACTCATTGCAACGTGCTTTTAACTGCTATCCATAATACCAATTGTAATTTCACCCAAAAATCAAAATCATTCTCTTTCATTAAATCCATGTTCTAATCCATGCAAATCATATAATAATTACATCCAAGAAGTCAAACTTCATTCTCTAACTGTTTAGATTTTCATCACAAGTCAAAAACTCAATTTGCCCTTGTCTTTCCAAAATATTAACCACCTACTTCTGTTGGGAGATATAAATATCTCCACTGCATTAGCAAACTTATGCCTAGAAAACATAATTCAATTTTTTTTTTCCAATTTCCACACAAGATCATACTACTAAGCAATAAAACCAAAAGAAGACTACCACATACACCTCTTAGATATCACCAAGTATTCTAGATTTTCACTCGTATAGTAGCCATAGGAAGTCTCATGGTATCAGAACCTTAGATCCATGGATGATCATCGTAGTCGTGGTCGTGGTCGTGGTCGTGAAAGACAGCTTCCAACTAAGGAAGTATCGCACCATGATCGAAGCATATCCTATGAGCTCATCGAAGATCTACAGAGACAATTCATGGAATTATCCCAACGTCTAGTGCCACAAGATCTTGAAGATAGTGAGGTGCATGGTCGAGGTCATGATAGACAGGTTCCTACTGAGGATGTCTCACATTGTGATTGTAGTGCTCGAAATCTTAAAGGTCGTAAGTTATTTTATTTTAATTTGGATAAAACTTTTGTTGAGAAAGATATGGACGACAAGGTTAAAATAGTCGGTGATCCAATTTACGACAAAGATGAGTTTGAGGCACTTGGTGAACCAGTATTTGATGATGAAGTTGATGAGATACTTCATGGTTATGACCGTGAGATTTTGATCTTATTTGAAGATGCAGCTCATGCTGTATTGGAAGACTGCAAAGAAAAGGGAGACTATGGATGTTGAAGACATTATTTTGAACTCAAGGACGACGAGTTCTTTTCAACCAGGGGCGTCTAATGCAGGAGCATCCAAGGACACAATCATCTCATATTATCCACTGTGGTTATGTTCCCCTTCAAGCTATTACGAGAAAAAAATGAGACTACCAACCTCCCTTCTGGATCTTGAAGAAGGATGATCGAAGCTACATACAAAAAAATATGATTAGTTCATGGCCTCTTGACATGATTGCACTTTATTCGAAGTCCAGACGAGACAAAATCGGCTAACTAGGTCATCAAAACTATAGATTTAGTTTTTTGACGTTTCATTTATTTGTTTCAAATTTTTTGCATTAGTTTTGTTTTCTAAAAAATTAATATAGATTTTATTTCTTTCTTTTTTAGGATTAATTTTCTTTTTTAAAGTTAGTTTAGATTTTATTTTTTTAAGATTAGTTCTTTTTACTTTTTCTTTTTCCGTTGCGACTCTTCTGTTAAGACTTTTTTTTAGGTTATTTAAACAAGGGTTAGGACACTTGTAAAATGGAGGGTGGTTAATATTGAATGGATGTTGAGTTTGTTTTTTATTTGAATAAATAAATTATTTTTGTTTAAACCTAGAGGCGGCTCTTCTTTATTTCCGAATTATTTTTCTATGTCTTTCTCTGCAATTCTCTTATTCGAACATCACACCTGGAGTTCCTTTCCCTGCGTCAACTTCCTAATCGATTAGATTTAACATGTCAGACGATCATTAAAAAACTTGCAGAAAGGCTCTTTTTTGAATGTCTAATCGATTGATGAGTCATACCAATTGATTAGGTCAATTACCCCCAATTGATTTTTGTATGTGCTGTCACAAAAAGGTCTTCAATCGATTACCCTAATCGATTGGTTAATTTGGCCTTAATTGATTGTCCAATTGATCCCAACACATTCTGTGTTGTTAGGATAAAGCTCCCAGTCGATTAACCTAATCGATTATGCCCTTTCTATGTTTCACGAAAATAACTCCTAATCAATTAATCAATAAACCTAATTGATTAGGCAATCTACCTAATCAATTTGAACATCTTCTATTCATGAGACACACTGCTCAATTGATTACCCTAATCGATTACTTTGGGCCAATCGATTGCCCAAACCTAACTCCTTTAATCCATGTTTTGTTGGATAATCTGTTGTCGGAGATATTGGGGAATTAACTGAATTGAAATTACACAAAATTAATTCTAACTTATCTGTCGAGATGACCTGAGCTGATAATCTCAGGCTACCAGTGGGGGTCGAGTTCTGCTAATTACTGAGTGCAGATAGAGTACCGAGTTCGAGCAGCAAAGTCTGAGAGCCAAGCGGCCGATCGGGCGAAGGTATCAAGGCCTGTGATGGTCGCAGTTTCCTTGAAATAGATTCACCCCACCTCCGACTGTGCTTCGAGATTTCCTCGAGTCGTCTGTTTCCTAGGATATAATGAAAAAACTACGAACACAACCAAACACTAGTTGTTCGTGGTGAATTGAGAATGCACTTGAGTGCTATCAACTGAGAGAAGAATCGGGGAACGAAGGTTGACGAATTATCTTGCTTTCTCTTTCACTTCTCTTCCGCGTCTCTCTTTGCTCAAGATCTAGCCTCCTTATATATGAGCTCTCACCTTGCCTACAATAAATGATAAAATTATGATCATTTAGTACTGGATTTAATGTCATCATTAATGGATTTAATGTTTTTATTAATGTCGAGACATTATAAAATCATTATTAATGAGTTTAATGTCGCCATTAATACTGAGACGTTACAAAATCACCATTAATGAGTTTAATGCTACCATTAATGTTGAGACATTACGAAATCACCATTAATTTCATATTAATACTTTCGTTAGACTCTTGAGCATGTAACAAAAAGAGATTCAAGTGGCAATATGTTGGTTTATTCTTTTGGGCAAATTTTGCCTCGATCCGTCTGACATTCGACATGCGCAGGTCGTGCTCGCACACGAGTCGACCTTGGTTCAGTACAATCCGGGACCTAGATTTGCACCCACCCTTGAGCACTCATGCGTGAGAGAGTCTCTCCCCATGCATATGTTTACAATATTAATGCATGTGTCATAACTTAAACTAATAATAAGCCAAGAGACTTCTAATGTAGAACTAAACTCATGCACAATAGAGTCTCTTTGTCTCTACCTCTTTATTCCATTCACATTTCCAACAATCACATCTCATATTTTATATATAAGCACAAAGCTTTGTTTTACAAAGATAAAAAATTAATAACAATAAAAAAGAGAAGACAAGGAGAGAGTTTTTTTTTTAAAAAATATTTCTTAAGTGAAACACACAAGATCAGATGGTGAATCTTCACTAAATTTCATTAAGTTTTAGTATGTTGTTAGTGGAATCTTCACTAAATTTCATTAATTTTAAGTATATTGTTAGTGGTGATCTGAGCTACCTTTATACTAATTGGGATCATTAAATCTTCTCTTTTATTATTAGTAATTTGTTAATATCTAAACTTTTAGATTGATGATATGTTTTGGATGAGCAATTGATGATTATTATCCTCTAGAGTTAAACTGATAAAAAATAGATACTATATTTGATCTTAGCTAAAAGGTTAAGAAAGGTATAGAAAAGATTTGATGTACCTACTAATTTTAATAGTGAAAGTTCTTTAGTAGTCAAAAACCATAATTTTTTTTTATACCATGGATGATTTTTCACACAACAATTTGGTGTCTTATTATTCATTCTTGTTATTTCTCTTATCAACTCTACTTGCTTAGAAGATGATGATAATGATAACCAAGTCAGATATTACTGAAATGTGAGGTAGAAGAATAGTAGAAATCTAAAAACTATGATGGTAATGATAAGTAACAAGGATGACCCAAGTCAAAAATAGAGATTAAGTGTCACCATTGTGCTAGGTGAAAATGAGTTTCAATGCAAAGTAGGGAGCAAAATAAAGAAAAAGATTAAGAAGACAATATAGGTAATATTATCAACTGATGATGATTATATAGGTAATATTATCAACTGATGTTGATGTAGGGGTAATTTCTAAGTGTCACATGGTCAAGAGGATCAATAAATAAGCCAGAATGGTATGCGGGATCAATAAGGGCTGACTCCCAACTACTCTTGGTGGCTGACTCCCAGCTACTCCAGACTCCCAGCTACACTCGATGCCTAACTCCTGACTCCCAGCTACTCTCAACTCTAAACTCCCAGCTACACTCGATGCCCAACTCCTGACTCCCAGCCACACTTAAAGCCCGACTTCTGGCTACACTCGATGGCCGACTCTCAACTATGCTCGGCTTATTCAAACTAAATTGAAATGGTCTCATCTATAAAGAGTTCGATCATTGAAGTATTATGCTATTCTTGGGAGAATAATGAATAATTCAACCATTATCATGAGAAAGACAGAAAATATAGCTATAAACTCTGACATAAATGGGTCCTAATGGGTATTTATGTCAAGAAACATGACCACGATAGCGAGAAAGGAGGGGGAATATAGAGTACATGATAGAGAGGTACGATCTTATAAAAGATAGTCAATTTTTATAAGCAAAGGTACATGCATACATACTTTCAAAACCCTAATTTCTAGCCACTATTTTCTTTTTCACTAAAAATCTAACTTGAGTATTAGAGTGGCTTCACCGGGATTCCCCTGGCCATTATTCTAGCTTATTTTCTATGAGTGTTTTTCTTCTGAGAATAGAAGCCAGATCACCCTCTTGATCAGCAATAACAACAATGCAAATCCGGTGAGTCAAACATTTCTGTTCTCAAGCAGGATGAAATTAACGTCGTCTGTGGAAAGTCTGAGTTAAAAACTAGACTGAGACATAAGATGGATGACACCAAATGATCGAGTGCAAAAGCTAATGAAAGGTCAAATGTTATCACCATTACAACAAAAGAATTCAATAAACTTGTGGTGGCCACTATACAAGCAGTGCTAAGGAGCAACTGATAGTTAACATTTGGATATGTTATTCTATTACTATTTTTCATGGCTTTTATCCTTTCTTTTGTCCAAAACCATGTTTCTTTAGTATTTTTTTTTGTGAGTTGGATACTTGGGAGTCTCCATTTCTATTTTCTATAAATTTGATAGAGATTGTGACTATTAATTGATCATATTAATTTGTCTTACAGGAATTAAGGGAGACCCAATGAATCGGCTTAATCCAAATGGTTCAATAAGAAGCTATCAAGAGTTAAGTACAATTTCTAGATTAAGAAAGGAGAAAAGCCCAATTTCACAAGCCTAGGAAGAAATTGCAAATCTAGTTCAACTTGGATTTAGCAGTTTAAGCTTCAATTCCAGTTCAGTTCAGGGCCAGTTCAATGGAAGCTTTAAAAGGTGATTTTCTACTCAAATCATACTCGGCTCGGGTTTTTTGCTTGGCACTGTGTGTGACTCTGCTCGTGTTTTCTCTCTCGACGCTCCCAAATATCCTTTCTTCTCCAATTTGCCTCAAGCGGTGATGGCGCAGCATTCCTTCCAGTGACTACAAGTGATGGCGATGCCATTCTGACCGTGCTCAACTCACCATAGGTGTTCTTTGGGCAGTTTCCTTCCTCCAATTCTTCGTTGAATCCCTACTTGAGCGGTTGCGGAAGTAAGGTTCAAGGTAATGGTGGCAGTAGCAAGCTCCAGTCATCTCTAGCTCATCGGAGGGGGTTCTCCAGTGTGTCTTCTACATTTTGGCACCTTTTTTGAGGATCTTTGCCTATAGCAGGTTGCAAGGCCAGAGGATTCCGAAAAGGGCGACGACTGTGCAGATTCTTCTCCAGCGAGTTTCTTATTCCATTACTGAACTTCGTGGAGGGCTTCTTCTGTAAACAACATTGCCTGTGTTACGGAAGCAGAAGACTTCTCCATTTCAGTGAAAAATTCCATTCCAATTCCAGTTGAATACTTCATTATTTGTGATTACCAGTCGATCGTTTGTGATGATATCCACCGGCTTTGGCATTCCAGATTCGGGTCCTTCATGTGATGGCGAAGGGTAGTCGATTCAGAGTTGATCGTGGAAGAGGAGGTTTGGTTAACTTAGTTTAATTCATGTCAATGTTTATTAATCATTGTTGTATTGAACTTGATTTCTCATGTTTGAATTACATGTACCATGTTTAAATACTTTCATGCACACAACTTGTTTGGTGAATTATTTCAACCAGTAGTTAAGTTTAATTTGATACATTTTACTTTCCTTCATTCTTGCTTGTCTTATTCTTCTAATTTCTTCAAGTTCTAGTTTTTCATTTGAATGTCATTAGATTAAATTATATTAGCTTTCTTTAATGCTCTAGGTTTCATTTCATGCTTAGTTTTGTTCATGTTTTACTTAATGTTGCCTTTCATTTTCTGTAATTGTAATTAAGTTAGACTTAGCTCACATTACTTGAATTGTCATTCATTTACTAGATTAGGGTTCATTTAAAACTTTACTATTTTGTTCCTTAATTTAATTGTGTTGATAGTGAAGCTCATAGCGTAGAGTGACAATACGTTGTGGATTAATTGTTAACACTTAGTTAGATTTCATTTGCTTTATTTTCCATATATTAGATTTAGAATCAAAATCCCAAACCCCTATTTCCATATTAAAACTGTTGGTGCGGGAAGCATCCAACGATCGAACTCAAGTTTTGATAATGACAAAGGGATTCAAAGTTAAGTTTAATTGTTATCTAATGTATGTGATTGAGTGTTTCAAGAAAGTCCTAGCTGCGGTTAGGCAAGTGGAAAACCCTAGGGGGTGGTAACCCTAGGTCATAGGGGGTGGTAACCCTA
>JBBMJZ010413115.1:4178057-4191381 GCA_037833815.1 Zingiber zerumbet | reverse complement strand
CATAACCAAGGCATTATATTATTCTCCGAATGAATGTCTCAACACTGTACAGAATATAACCGAGCGGCTTAATGCCGAGATAGATATAAATGTTGGACCCCGTGGTTATTTTGATGTGATCAACCAAGTTAGATTAGGTCCTATTGGTTTTGATCCCTGTGGCTAAGTATGCAAGAGCTTAGGAGCACAGGAAGTTGAGTAGAAGACGAAGCTAGAGAGAAGAATGACACGGGAAGGGAGCTGACAGGCTCGGTGCATCCGAGGGACGAAAGAGCTGCAGAAAAGTACACCAGTAGACGAGAAGAACGTGCATGACGTTCGAGGGACAAGAAGCCGAAGCGGAAGCCTGCTCGAGGAGAAGGCCGAAAACTGGGTTTGGGTGAGTCCTATTCCGGATGGCCGAAATTACCCAAGCGAGCGGAGCCGGAGCGGAAGACTCAAACCGAAGCGAGCGGAGTCGGAGCGGAAGGCCTAGGCTGAAAAAGTCAACTGGGTTGACTTTTTAGGTTCGGGCACCCGGAATCAAGTTCTATCCTAATCGCAGTCAAACTCAATCCGTTGTGAAGGGGATAAAATTTTATCTCCTTCTAGGCGCCTGGAACCCTTCCAAGCGCCCCGACCAAAGCTATAAATACCGCCTTGGTCCAGAAGCTGAAATAACAACAAGAAATTTAACTTACAACACTTGTGCGCTTCCATTATTAGTTTAGCTTCTTTTCACTGCTATAAGAGGCTTCTTCGCCTAAAGGAGATACTTAGTGCGATCAACTTCCTTGAATTCACAACCGCCCCGGTTGTAACAAAATAAATGTTGGAACCCCAAGGTTGTTTTGATGTGATCAAACAAGTTAAGTTAGGTTCTCTTTGATTTAACCCTGGTGTCTAAGTGTGCAGGATCTTTGGAGTATAGGAAGTCGAGCGGAAGACGCGGCTAGCGAGAAGGATCGCACGGGAGAGAACCGATGGGTTCGGTGCGCCCGAGGGACGAGGTGCAACGGAAGAACGTACGCGACGTTCGAGGGACGAGAAACCGGGGAGGAAGACTGCTCGAGGAGAAGGTCGGAAGTTGGGTTCGGGTGAGTCCTATTCCGGATGGCCGAGATCACCCAAACAAGAGGAATCGGAGCAGAAGACCCAGACTAAGGTGAGCGAAATCGGAGAGGAAGGCCCGGACTGGAAAAAGTCAACTTGGTTGACTTTCCTAGTCTCAGTGCTCGGAACCCTTCTGGGCTATCAGAACCCTTCCGGGCGCTCGGAACCCTTCGGAGCGCTCGGAACCCTTCCGAATACTCAGAATGGAATTTTATCTGGATCCCATTTAACAGTGATCTATTGTGAAGGGGATAAAGTTTTATCCCCTTCCAGGTGCCCAGAACCCTTTCAAGTGCCCCGAGCAGGGCTATATAAGCAGCCCTGCTCCTAAAGCTAAACAACACTAAGAAAGATCAATACAACACTTGTACTTGTACGTATTCACTGTTCTGTTTTAGCTTTCTATTTATGAGCTTTCATTGCTATAAAGAGGCTTCTTCGCCTGAAGGAGAAATTAGTGCGACTTCATCTGCCTTAGATTAACAACCTTCCCGGTTGTAACTAAGTAAATTCTCAGTGCCTCTTTCTTTTTAGTCTTTTATTTACTCTTATGCAAGTGCTTATTTTGTTTAAGTTATAAGCCGAGAAAAGTTGTTTTGCTTGATTTGTGCAGGGGCTATTCAACCCCCTTCAGTCGGCCGCTAAGGGTCCTAACAAGTGATATCAGAGCAAGGATGCCTCAGAAGGACTAACCGTCGACTGAAGCAACGAGATGACCAGAGCTAACATCTACCCACCGACGTTCAAGGGGGAGTTCACATTTTGGAAGTGACGAATGGAGGTATTTCTGAAAATAAATTTTAATATTTTATTAATAATAAAATATGGTTATGAAGCACCAAAGAACACAACGGAGAAGAAATTGAAAAACACCTCTAGACCAAAAAGCAGCGCGACGATTTAACGTCAAACAGTAAGACTGAATATCATCTAATAAGTGTACTACCAGTGGAGGATCTCGACAGAATCAACAACTACCAAAGTGTAAAAGAACTTTGGAAAAAAAATTCTTGAAGCTCTACAAAGAACCAATTGAAGTCGAATCCAACTCCTCAATGGACACCAAGTCATCGTTAGAAGAATCCGAGATCGAGGAAATTGCCAAGACAACCCTAATAGACAAATTCCTTCCTGAGGACACAGAAAGCTTATCGCAGATGAGCATCGATGAAGGGGAGAGTCTTTAGAAGAAAGCAGCTCAATAAGGGGAGCATCAACAGTCGATAAGGTAAGTCAGGTATGATCTCTACCTCCTGACTGCATGTTTAAATTTATAAAATATATTATCGAAAGATTTTTGCAAACTAGAAATTGAAAATTAAAATTTATTAATAGAGAATAATGAGTTAAAAGGAACTTTAGTAACATCTTGTTGATTAGAGGATTTTGACAAACTAAAAATAGAAAATGAAATGTTAAAGGAATAAATACAAACTTTAAAAGTTTCTGCATGTTCAAAATTCTCTGTTTCAAATTTTAGAAATTATAATAGATTAAATTAGAAATTTAAATATCACACTGGACAGATTAGAAAATTGTCAAGAATGCATGTACCTAAAAAAATTTCTTGTTAATCCGGTAGGAAGAAATCTATTTTGAATTCCAAAATCATGCTTGTATTAATTTTTTTTTGCAATTGATTTTTTTTGTTTTAACTTGTGTTCAAAATAAATTGGATCTCAATTTGTTTAGAAAGAAGAATTCAATATTCATCTTAAGTATAAAATCTCAAATTTTTTTCGTATCATTTGAATTCTTTAAATATTTAATTATTCTGCAAGAGTTATCCCTGCTAACTTTTCTTCATCTAAGATTTTTTTTTAAAATTTTTTTAGTTATTTAAATATAAATATTCAAATATTAAATTTTGAAAATATATATATGTTTTTTTTGTCTAAATGAATGCTTAGTGGACTTACTGATAAAACTGTTAATTGCATTAAATATTTGTCAATTTTTTTCCCTTAGATAAATATAATTGATTTATATAATTACTTTAAATGTTTATCTAAATATATTTTTTTATAAATCTTGAAAATGTATTTTCTTCTATCAAAATATATGCTCTATTTTTTAGAAAATATTTCAAGGCTGTCTTAAGGCTTCCAATTTTATTTTTTTATTTAGTTAGACTTGTATTTTTAACAAATTTTCCAAGTTATTTTAACTTGATAAATTCAAAGTTTCTTTTAAAACTAAAAAGTTACTTAATTTTTTTTAAAAAATTACCCTTAGATTTTTTGTACCCCATTTTTTATGTGATCAAAGTGGGAGAAGGGAAGATTAAGTCTAGAGGGAGGTAGCAAAGTTTAAAATTTCAAATTTTTACACTTTAATTGCAAAATTTATTTATTTTACTTTATGTTTGTATGTCCTAACTTAACTTGGGTTGCTCACATCAAAAAGGGAGAGATTGTTGGTACCCTAATGTTATTTTGATATGATCAAACAAGTTAAGTCAGACCCTATTGTGTTTAACCTTATGTCTAAGTGCACAGGAACTTAGGAGCACAAGACGTCAAGTAAAAGACGTATCTAGCGAGAATGATGGCATGAGAGAGAGCCGACGAGCTTGGTGCGTCTGAGGGACGAGGTGCTGCGGAAGAGTACACCAGCAGACAAGAAGGGAGTGTGCGGTATTTTCGAGGGACGAGAAGCTAGAATGGAGCTTGCTCGATGAGCAAAAGACACAATCATTTAAGGGATGAAGAGCTGCGGAAGAGTACGCTGGCGGACGAGAAGGAAGCATGCCACGATTCCGATGGATGAGAAGCTGGAGCGGAAGCTTGTTCAAGAAAGCCGGAAGTTGGATTCGGGTGAGCCCTATTCCGGATGGCCGAGATCACCCAAGCAAGAGCAATCGGAGTAGAAAACCCCGACCGAGGCGAGCTAAACTGGAGCGGAAGGTTCGGATTAGAAAAAGTCAACTTGGTTGATTTTCCTGGTCCAAGCGGTCGGACTCAGTTCGGGCGCTCGGAACAAAATTTTATCCTGATTGCATTTGACCACGATCTCCTCCAAGCGCCCGGAACCCTTCCAGGCGCTCGAGCAGGGCTATATAAGCAGCCCTTCTCCCAAAGCTAAATAACACTAAGAAAGATCAATACAATACCTGTACGTATTCATTGTTCTATTTTAGCTTTCTGTTTCTGAGCTTTCATTGATGTAAAGAGGCTTCTCCGCTTGAAGGAGAAATTAATGCGACTTCATTTGCTTTGGATTAACAACCTCCCCGGTTGTAACCAAGTAAATTCTCGGTGCCTCTTACTTTTTAGTCTTTTATTTATTCTTATGCAAGTGTTTATTTTGTTTAAGTTATAAGCCGAGAAAAGTTGTTTTGCTTGATTTGTGTAGGGGCTATTCACCCTCTCTAGCCGACCGCCAAAGGGTCCTAACAAAATGTAGTGTAGTTTAAATCATGTGTTTTTTTTTTTTTTTTTTGATAATCTATCGTACTATATTTGTTACAGGATGGGATGATGAATGTACTCGTTTTTGAGACTTGGTATGGAATATAATAAATTTGAATTATATTGGTTTTTTGAACAATGTACGATATTTTATTGTGATGGTTGTTAAATGTGTTTGTGAATGTTCCTAGCTATAAGTAATTTTTGAGATTTGAATGTGTTTGTGTTGGTATCGTGGATGTTTGTAATGTAAACATGAATGTCGGTTTGAATATATTGAGAATATTATGTGTATTGTGAGTGTTATATTGAAATTTCGAAGTAAACAAGATATAAATTACGCAAATATATGTATGGGTGCTGCTGAAATTTTAACTAAATTTAATGAAAAATTTTTATTTCCGTCACTATTTACGATTAGCGATTGATTAGTGTTGGAAATATTGGTCGCTTATCATTGAATATCTTATAGTGCTATTCTCTTTCGTCGATAATATTTCTTCCTCATTTTTTTTCTTCTTCCTCAATAAGAAAATACCGGATTTTTATCCATACAATGTAAAGTAAAATACTAGTCTTTTTAAATATTATTTTTTTATTTGTTCAATTTTCATATGATAAAATCTGTTCTCTAATTTAGAATGATTCGTAACAAAATTTGATATTTATTAATTATTTTTAAGTACACTAGAAACATTGATATTTCCCTGGGATAAAAGAGAATTACAAGCACGAGATATTATGTGTAAAGGATGAATCAAGGATGAGCCCAAACATCCATAGGAAAAAACAAACCTAAGTGATTTCTTACACAATGTTTGGGCAAAATGACAATTTTGTCAGGTATAGACAAATAGCTTGTAGTTGACAGTTAGACTCAGCCAAAGAAAGAATAAAAATCTTGCAAATGGAGTTGGTCGGTATCATGGCACGATTGGTGTGAGGTGATAGTGACCCGACCATTAATTAAAACCAACTTGATGTTGCAGGCTTAAGTTATGCTAAGTCATCCTTACTCTCATTATGAGAATCACATTAAAATGTTTGCAAATTGCAAAGATCTCAGTGCCCTTTGGCACTTCTTCTGTGGGGGCATTTGGTTTAAAAGAATAAGGATGGAAAATAAGAATAAAAGCAAATGATTATCACTATTAATATTTAGATTACATGAACACAAATATAAATAAAGAAATGAATTTTATAATTGGACAATGGTTCATTTTTATGTTCACCCCTCAATTAGCAATTACTCTATTTTTATTAATCAAATATTTCCTTAATACTAAAAACAATCTTAGGAGCAGCCCCCCTTCTCTCTCCCTCTCGTGTGTTCTGCCGCCGACAAAAAGGTCCTTTTTACCGCCGCCGCTGCCACCCAACTCCACCGGCCAGCATCTGACATCAGCCAGCAGCCCTCCCGCCAGCCACCAGTCGTCGCCTCAACGTCGGCTAAAGTTGCTGTCTCAAATGGGTGCCAAGACCAAGCTGCTGCCGATTGAGACTGTGCCGGTCGAATGACCCTGCGTCGGATTTGTTTATGTCAGTCAAATTGTTGTGCCGCGAAATTGCGCCACCGGCTTTTCCTTCCTTCTTATACTGTTGCTCATGCAACGAAGTCCGCCGACAACTCCTGCTCCTCGTCGGAAGCCATTCACGTTTTGAAACAAAACGTGAACACTTACTTTGAATTCAATTCACGTTTTGAGCCAAAACATGAACAGAAGTCATGGAATTCAATTCAGGTTTTGAAATGTGAACAATGTTGCTGGTTGCTCCAATGGTTTTATCTTTGAACAGTAACAATAGTGGTTGCCGTTCATCATGAATTTGAACTCATTACTACTTATAAGAGTAAAATTAAAAATTTATTTGATTCTTATTACTTCAAAATAAATACTGATAATATAATCCTGATTTTCATTTCTATTGATCCCATAATTAAAATCATTATCATTCAGATTCACAAATTTAAACCAAACAGCCTCTTAATATTCTGTTAAATTTTCATGCTATCGATGGGGAAAGCACTAACGAAGTATGTTTCCAAATCAACAGTCTTAACTTGGCATGTGCAGCGCTAATGAAGCATGTTTCCATATCAATAGGCTTAACTTGGCATGTGCATTGTATTTCTATTTTTTATTATCTATTGAGAAAAAAATTATTTAGGTATATTATGAGATAAATTATGTTGCTTAAATTAATCTATCCAAATAAAATTTAATATCTATTTATTTTTTATTATATTTGTGCATGTAATAGTTGAACTTTGAAATATTATTAAATTGAAACTACACAATTTGTTTTATTATTATTTTAATTTCAGGTAATTTTTATTTTGATAAAATAATAGGGACTTATATTTTTTTATTAATTAAATATAATTATATCGGCTAAAAAATACTAAATAATGTATGAAGAAAATAATCTCAAAAAATGTGCATTTGGATAGATTTGTTACTAATATTAAAAACCAGAACTTAGAAAATAAGAAAATAATATAATTGAAATTTTAAAGAAAAACCAATTGAATTTTTTCTAAAGATAATATTTTAGGAAAATAGAAATGAACTTACTAATAATTACAAATCTAATTCATCAAATATTAATATTAATATTAATGAAGAAGATAATAAGTAATTAAAAAACAAAGAAGAAGAATTAATAGATTTTGAAGATAATTTTTTTTAATAATATTGATCAAAGTGTTCAAAATATATATTATCTATCACAATGAAAAAAATAGAAATATAAATTTAATAGATTTATTAGTTGAAAAAGGTCTAATTAGAGAATCTTGAGATCTTATAGTGATGTAATATGAGTGGAGGTAGAATGACGGTATACCACAGTTTTGGTGAAGTAAATACTAGAGTTTGATTCTATCTCTTTAAGATGAATTCACCCCACACACGGTGCTCATGGAACACGACAATTGTCTCCCAAGATACAATTACTTTATCTTGTGATAGCAGCACTGCAAATCGCAATACCTTCGAACTGAAGAAGCTTCTTGAACTCTCCAATGCAAGTATGGAATGCAATACTTGCTTTGCTTGGAAGAAATTGAGTGAATGAAATGAGTATGTGAAGAACCTTATTTATACTAAATGAAGAGGTATAAGAAACTCTTGGTTCGATTAGATCTCATCTATCTATTTTGAATAGGATGATGTAGATCACATTTTTTCCTAAGAGACACACTACCTTTTCATTAGATGCCACCCTTTAGAAATCGATGAATGAGATTTAGTTATTCAAAGGGTACTTAAACCTTTCAAGTTAAATGAACAAGATTTGTCAATCTTAATTCAACGATCAAGATTTAATTTCTCATTTACATTGAATTTCCAACAATCTCCCACATAAATAAAAATTAATGCATGCATGTTATCACCTAAGGAGAGTGCAATCAAAAAATTATTGTATCAGAAGAGGTAGCTTATGGCTTTGAACCTTCTATAGTAGAGTACCATCGAATTCAATGATCAAGATTTAATTTCTCATTTATATTGAATTTTCAACAATCCCCC
The DNA here is from genome assembly GCA_037833815.1 of Zingiber zerumbet. NCBI lineage: Eukaryota > Viridiplantae > Streptophyta > Magnoliopsida > Zingiberales > Zingiberaceae > Zingiber > Zingiber zerumbet. The sequence goes on along the minus strand of JBBMJZ010413115.1, from coordinate 4,183,346 downwards.
ACATAAATAAAAATTAATGCATGTATGTTATCACCTAAGGAGAGTGCAATAGAAAAATTATTGTATTAGAAGAGGTAGCTTATGACTTTGAACCTTCCATAGTAGAGTACTATCGAATTTACTAGGCTGCTTAGTGAACATAATGCCTTGAGCTACTCAGCCGTTCGTGTAAACCAAGACAATGATACCTACACAATAACTTCTCTCACTTCTTTATAGTTCTCACTGTTTTATCCATTTTGGCCATGGATAATATCTTAGATTCATAAGTATTTCATTGAAGCGACCTATCTTTATACTTTTATAGGTAACCTCCTATATATAGAGTATCCTACCATACTCTACTTTTTCAAGTATAGGAGTCATTAAAAGTTTATAACTTAATCTTACTACATATTATAGGTAGCACTTTTCCATCCTAGGAATAAGAGGTGAACTAGTCCTAGTGCTCACACGAAGTTTCATAATTTCGTTGCCCCATTGAACTAATATCTTGAGATTTCCAATCAACATGGTCGGGTTACTAATACGAGTGTTCTTGTTTATAGATTTTTAATCCCATTACTTTTGATGTGCAGTATATTTGATATCTATTCAAACTTTTTATAAATGGTTCCACTAAGTTATCTTTTGATTTGACATAATCGACAGAGATAACTCTGTTAGAGATTAACTGTCTAATGGTATTGTGTCATTGATGAATATGTCATGACTTACAATTATACAATCTATTCTGTGCCCTTGTAATTGCAGATTGATTATCACAATATATCATCACAGCAAGCACTGGTTTTTGCCAACATGGGATATCTTCTAAGAGGTTATGAAGCCATTCTACTTCTTCTGCAGCTTTATCTAAGGGTATAAACTCTGATTCCATAGTTGATCGAGCTATGCAGGTTTGCTTCATGGATTTTCATAACATTGCTCCACCACCAATGGTAAATACATATCCACTGATGGATTTTGACTCTTTGGTATCAGATATCCAATTTGCACACAATAGCCTTCTAGCACCGTTGGATATCTCATATAATGTAATCCATACTCTGAGGTATATCTTAAATATTTAAGAACCCTTATTAATGCCTTCTAATGATCATTATTTGAATTACTTGTAAATCTACTTAATTTGTTGATCGTATAGGCAATATTCAGACGTGTGCAGTTAATGATATACATCAAACTACCAATTATCCTCAAATATTTCAATTGGAATACAAGTTCACCATGGTTCTTAGCTAAGTGCAAGCTTAAGTCCATAGGTATTTTTATAGGGAAAAGATTATATACATTAAATTTTCTTGGTACTGTCTCAATATAATGAGACTGTGAAAGGATAATTCCATCTAATGTCTGATCGATCTTAATCTTGAGTATAACATATGCTATACATATATCTTTCATATCAAAGGTTTTGGTCAACATCTTCTTAGTAGTCATGATTATATCATGATTACTATCCATGATGCGCATATTATCTACATATAGACAGATAATGATAAACGAGTTAGGTGTGCCTTTGATATATATGCATTTATCATACTCGTTTATTTTAAATCCATTTGACATCATAGTTTTGTCAAATTTCTCATGACACTATTTCGGTACTTATTTTAGCCCATATAGTGATTTTACGCGAGTCTACACACCTTATTTTCTTATCTTTGAGCCACAAACCCACCAGGTTGCTCTATATATATTTCTTCTTCTAATTCACCATTTAGAAAGACTATTTTCACATCCATTTGATATATCTAAAGGTTATATATTGAAACAATAGAAATGAGTACTCGAATGGATGTGATCCTTGTTACCGGTGAATATGTATCAAAGAAATCAAGGTCTTCCTTTTGTTTGAATCCCTTTTCCACTAGTCTTGCCTTGTATTTTTCAATAGTTCTATCAAGCTTATATTTCTTTTTTAGGATCCATTTACATCCTAAAGGATTGATTCCAGGTGGAATATCCACCAATTCCTAAGTATGGTTTTGCATGATGGAATTTATTACACCATTGATGGTTTCTTTCCAAAAGAGAGCCTAAGGACTTGATAAGGCTTGCTTATTGTCCTTGGTTCATTTTCTAAAATATAAGCCATTAAATCATGACCAAATGAAATTACTATTCTAGCCCTCTTGCTGCGCCTTGGTTCTTCATTATTTCCAAGATTGCTCGCAGTTTCATAAGTTCTTTTATTTGAACTTTCCTTTTTCCTATCCTTGCAAGGAAAAATATTTTTTAAAAAATACAACATTCCTTAATTCAATTGTTGTTCCAACCTGTAAATCAAGGACTGCTGATTTGTGCACCAAAAATTAATATGTACTACTATTATTGGCATATCCAATAAAAATATAATCAATTATCTTTGGTCCTATTTTGGTTTACTTTGGCTTAGACACTTTTGTTGGTGCAGGTTGTACTAACGGTATAACTCAGGTTTTGATGAATGACAAAGTAATTTAAGTTAGGTTTATTGTGATCTAACGAGTTAACTAAGTGTGTAGGAGAAGTTCAGATAGGTCGATGGGCTGACCGAATATCTGGCAAGAAATCCAGCTAGGTTGACGGGCTGACCGAATAGCTGGTATGAAGTCCAGATAGGTCGAAGGGCTAACCGAATATTTAGCATGAAGTCCAGCTAGGTTAACGGGCCGACTGGATAGCTGGCATTTGTCTATCTAGGTCAACGGGCCGACCGGATAGCTGGCATGAAGTCCAGATAGGTCGACGGGCTGACTGGATGTCTGTCAAAATGGTAAGTTAAGGTAAGTCACTGGAGGGGAGTGACTTGGTGAGGACGCATTCCCCATTTGAGGGAGCAGTAGGTGCCGACCCAACTTAGATTCATTTCAAAAATCTAAGTTGAGATCTTAATTAGATTATGGTCTTGAGGAGATAGAATCTAATTACTATACTTGTTATATATTGTGCTAACTTTGTTTTGCAGGGTAGTATAATTTTTATTTACTTTGGACTAACTTTTTCTTGTAGAGAAAAGGTTTTCTGGAAAAGGTGGTCCGGGCACTCGGAATGCCCAAGGTTTATCTGTTCACCAGCATAGAGCACGCTGATTGGTTGGTCGACGTCACCGTCCAGGCACCCAGAACTGCCTATATAAGCAGTCTTTTACCAGGAGCACTAAACAACTTGAATTTCCAATTACTTTCTTGCGCGCTGCTCTAAAGATGTTCCTGCGACTCCACGACATGACTCTGACAGCCGAGTAATGCTATTTCAATGACTGAGCAATACAACTTCGATGACAGAGTGACGCGACTCCAACAACTGAAAGCACAACCTTTTAGATCTTTGAGAAGTTGTTGGTATACTTGTTTATTTCTACACTTAAATTATAGATCCAGTGTCTTTCTCTTGTAAAGATTTGTAAATTGTTAGTGGATTACCCAACGAAAGTACTCAACGAGTGTAGGCCTTGGAGTAGGAGTCGACAAAGGCTCGGAACAAAGTAAAACTTGGTTTGTTAGCATTGTTCTTATTTTTATTTTCTGCTGCGTACTCGATTTAATTCTTGATTTTCATCAATCACTCTTCATCCCCCCCCTCTAGCGCTCTTTCTGATTCAACAAGTGGTAACAGAGCAGGTACCACTTTGATTTGGTGCAACCATCAATCAGGCAAAGGGGGTGAAAATTTTTTGTTTTCTCATTTTTCGATTTTAAGTTTTTTGACATAATCCAAATTGGTACCATTACCTCTTTAGATATATTTTCTCGTAGCAAACCAATCTGAATTGGTGCAGCACCAATTTATTTTTAATATTTTTATTTTTATCCCACACTACTAATCTAAGACCAAAAGTCTTGGGATAATCTCTGTTTGTCTTTTTTTTTTGTGTGCAAGAGTAATGGCCTAAAATGAGGGATATAGCACTGTCCGTCCTCCCCTCTTCAATGGTGATGGCTTCCTATGCTGGAAGAAGCGAATGGAGGTCTATCTGAAGACCGACTTCGACTAGTGGTTCAGCGTCACTAGAGGCTACAAGGCTCCCGTCGACAACTCTAGAAATCCAATGGACCCAGAGCATTGGAGCCTGGAAATGAAGAAGAAAGTCTAGACTGACTTCAAAGCTCTCAACACACTACAATGCGGGCTAACGAAGGAAGAGCTCAACTACGTGGGCCCACACGAAAATGTGAAAGAATTGTGGGATAAGCTCATCGAATTGCATGAGGGAATCAATGATGCGAAGGCAACCAAAAGAGACCTCTACTTGAATAAATTATTTAATATAAAAATGTAGGAAGGAAAATCTGTAAGTCAACTCCACGCGAGGATAAAGAATATCCTCAACGGGCTTCACACCATCGGCCACTAAATGGAGAGCCGTGACTTGATAAGGTACACTCTAAACACATTTCCTTAAAATGTATTGTGGGCATCCATCGTGGATGCTTATAAGATTTTGAAGAATCTTTCTAAATTAAAACTTGACGAATTATTTTGTGAACTCGAACTCCATGAGCAGACTAACTCAAAATAGGCCGAGAAAGGAATTTCCCTTTTTACTTGTTCCTCCAAAGACAAGTCAAGAACCAAACTTGAACCTGAAGGTGAGTCTGACCAAGACTCAGAAGACAAAGAATACCTGGTGAACTCGGTAAGAAAATGTTCACCAGGAAAAAGAAGAACTTCAGCAGAAATGACATGCAAAAGATCAACTCCACCACCGACCCTAACAAAATGTGACCTGGTTCGAATGTAACAAAAAGGATTATTACCAGAACGAGTGCCCAAAGCTGAAGAACGACAAATCCAAGACAACCAAGAAGAAAGAACTCAAGGCAACGTGGGACGAATCATCTTCAGATGAATCAGATGCTTAAGATCAGAAGCACAGAAGCTACCTCGCACTGATGGCTTGCGATTCAGAATCGGAAGGTGAATCGGAAGACAGGTTCGAACCCGAATCGAGCCACGAGTATGTCCTCATTTTCGAAGGTTCCGATAAGGTATACTTTAATTTAAGCAGAAAGTTTTTTAAAGTCATTGCATGCTTAAATAAAAACTTAACTGAACAAGAAAATCAAAACAAAAATGCTCCTTGAGGAAAATCAACACCTCAAGGAACAAATCGAAAATTCAAGGGGATGCGTGATGGTGTGTGTGGTGCCTGGACTATGGAAAGCCTTAGGAATTTGTTGAGAGCATATTAAGATTTCTCTTTAAATTGCTAATAAAATTTAGTGATTTTACTTTCTAATTATTGTTAAGAAGATTTCATAAATTGTTAGTTTTACATATGTCGAGTATCATCTAGTATTG
>JBBMJZ010413115.1:4095583-4110713 GCA_037833815.1 Zingiber zerumbet | reverse complement strand
TCTTGTTTATAGAGAGAATTTACAATAGAAAGGAAACTAATGAAAAGGAAATTAAATAATAAGGAAACTAATTAAAGTTAATTAAAGCTAATAGTTGACAAATGATCCTTTCATATTTTTCCTGATTTGTATATCTTTGATTTTAATGATGACAGGATTTCCAACAAATATTTATTATAAAAAAATAAAATTTAAATATATTTAATTGGGATCGTAATTTTATTAGGCTTCATGAACCCAACCCTATTATTGAAATTATCCCCATTAGGAATTGCTTTAATTTATTAAATATAAAAAAATTAAAAAAAAACGCCGTCTCTGTCGCGACTCACGCGACGGCGTGGAAGCCTCGCAGGAGGGGTCCGACGCCTCCGGAAGCGTCGTCGGACGCGTCCGGCGAAGTCCGACGTTGCTTCCAGCGGTGCTGGAAGCGTCGCGGAAAGCTTCCAGTGCTGCTAGAACGAGATGCTGCTGGACGCGTCTTACGACGCTTTCGGTGGCTGCGGACGCGTCCGGCGCTGCCGGAGACATGTCGCGACGATGACTCAACAGGAATAAAAAAAATTAATAGAAAGTAAGAAAAAAAAACGTAAAATCTTACTGGAGCCACGGAGCAATGAAGCCTTCAACGCAGCGACACAGCGACGATGAGAGAAGACGAAGCGGCGCTAAGAGACGACGAATACGTAAACATGCAAATAGCAAATTTGGTACAAAATATTAAAACCTAAATATCTACGCCGAGGCCCACCGAGAGCCGCCTAGGCGGTTGGGCCGCCTTGGTCACTTGCCTGGGGGGTTTCCGGCGCGGCTTGTTGCCGCACAGCGCCTAGGCGGCCGCCTAGCCCGTGTTTTCGAACACTGATTTTGTCCAAACTCTTTAATTAAAGTTTTCAAATCCCTGCAATGACTTGATGATGAGTCACTATATGTTGTGTTGCCATCAGTTGATTCAAATTAATTTTTGCCGTTCCCATCTCCGCTCGATGAAGACTTGAGCGCAAGACTTATTTTAATCCACATTCAATTCAAAAGAAAATGGCATAATGGCATGCTCACCACTCAACGGACACTCAGTTTAAGATGCTCACATATTATTCCCTTGACCACAAAGAAGTCTTGGTGTGCTTACACCATCGTATGAAGATTCCACGAAAGATGCTTTCCTATCTTCATTCAGCCCTATAGAAGTCTCAGCATGTTTGCCTTCGTTTGATCAAGGCTCGATACAAGATGCAATCCAAAAGAAGTCTCGATTTGCTCACCCTCCTTAGATGAAGACTTGATTCATGATGCTTTCTTATTCCTAAGGAAGTTTTGGCATGCTCACCTTGACTATATGAATACTCAGTGCATGAAACTCAACAAAGGATGTTTGAGTTGCTTGCCTCCAATCAATGAAGATTCACTGCATGACATTCTGTTGTCAAAGAAAGTTTGTCTCCATTTAGTGGAGCCTTAGTGCAAGACAGTCCCTTGTCAAAGAAAGTCTCGACATGCCCATCTTTGTCCACACAAGTCGCATTTCAGAGTCATTAACAAGATGGAATCTTATGCAAGCCATAACATCAAAAAAAAAAAAAAAAGAACAAAAAAGATCAATGAAGTTTTAATTACTGTCTTTTTTTTCCGTTTAGACTAGGTTATGCAACTTAAATTCATCCTTTATTTGCTCTAGAATTTGTTATTTCCTTTATTTTCTCTATTATTAGTATTTTTTGTGTAGACAAGGCCTCTTGAATGCCATAAATGAACACCCTTCTGAATCCTCATGTATCATTTATGAAATGAAATAGCCTAGCAATGAGGTCAATTCCTTCGAAGTAATCATTTCATTTCTCATTCATTTTCTCTAGTTTTTCATTTGATAGGACTTAGGTACCATCATGCTTTTACCATCTTCAAGTACTTTTGACACTCTTTCTCAGTTGGAGTGACTATGCAAGTTCTAGGTTTTTGTAGGGGCTCGATTGCATGTTACTGGTGGGACTCTCAAGGGAGGACGAAATGTTGAAGGTGAAGCTTCCATTGCTGGTAAGACTTGATTACATTATACCATAACTGGGAAATTGTTTTTTTTCCTAGACTCTTGAACTGGACCTCTTGCTTGCAGTTCTGGACACTGCTGCTGGGGTGTGGTTGGACAGAAATGGAGTTGTCACATCTACTCGGACTCACAAGTCACCAACTGATAATGATGGTTCCTTAGAACTTCTACGCAGGTGTCGGCATGCATTGGCCTCTGTTGGGACTCAAGTATTTGTTTTTGGTGGTCTAAAGGGAGGTAAACTGGAATCTATGGCCTTTGTGGCTTTAATTATTTATTGACTGTGCAACAAGTCATTTGTTCTGAATGATGGATGACTCAGTTTATAAGTGAATATGGTAGTTGAATAGTCTGTCTTATTTAATTGGAGCAGATAGGCTAGGGTCACATTTCTTTTCTTTTATGTAAAATTTCCCTTTTTGTTCCCTTTGTGATGATTATGATCTCTGTTATCATTTTTCATTACTGTCATTTGTTCCTAACCTTGATTTAATATTAGATTTTGCTCGTGAAGGACATTGCTCTTTTTTGATTATTTTTAGTAGTTCAATTTGTGCTATTAAAAAAAACTGAGCAAAAGGTTAGAGGTACTATGTTGCTAGTAGACTGTCATTCTACCTTTCCAATTTAACTGTCATAGCCTAATGTCTCTTGTAGGAATTCACATGGGAGGCTTCTCAGTTTGATCTAAACTAAAATGATCTTTTCTTGTACTGTGACCTTTATATGAACCTAGAGACTTAAAAGGAAAAATCACATAATACTGGAGACCTATGTATAATTTCTTATATTGACAAAGAATATCTATAGGTAAAGGAGACTGCTTAGAGGATCAACTCGACCCATTATATGATATTGGAGCTTTGTCTATCTATGCATCTTAATCTCTCAATCCCAATCTTGAGTTCAATCCTGAACCTTTCTCACACAAGCCACTGCCAACCTCCTCATCCCTGAACTTGCATAGTTAGTCCTCGTTAACACAGCAACAACACTTTGTAACCAAGAGATCAACTATTCTACAAACTTCTTCTCTCAATCACCCAAACTGAGCATTTCTGGTTCCCTCACATTGAATCTCTCACCGAGAATGGGATCATCCACCATGACCTTGACGGCTTCTAAGAATCTTATGCTCAATTTTTACCTCTTCCACTAGCGCTTGCATAATTCTTGCAATGATCCCCCTGCAGCCAACCACCAAGTGTCGGTGATTAGTCTTTCCGTCAGAGCTCCCACTAAGATTGTTCGCCATGACTTCGACTGCCTATATGGACCCTTCAGGTTGATCCTTAGCCTTTGCCAATAAACTCGGAGCCCTATTGATATGTGCAATGCTAGATGCCAAAACTTCATAGGTGATGCCAAATGTCATAAGTTCATGCGTGATAGTGAAGCCGTATAGTTCCGGTCATGTATTGAAACTCCGGTACGACTCAAAATTTTAAACATTAGCTCAATGCATTCGATGGATGAGTAACCAAATGAGAGATTTGGTGGTAAAATTAAGTACGAAGTTAAGCTCTAGTAGTGAGCTGTGAGAGTTAAGAGACTTGTACTCCTGGGTGAGGATAGCTGTTAACTTAGGTGAGATTTGATCATTAGAATGATTTTAATAGATTCCAATCTATTAGAGTTGACTCTAATATGCTGGAGAGCCGAGTCAACTAAGGAGTTGACTCAGAGCGATCCACGATTGAATAAAATGTTTCTATTTGTGATTGAATCAATTAAGCAGTCAATTGAGTTGGGGTCAGTTGATCTGACAAAGTAATGCTGCAATGGTTAGATGAAATAAGGGCTACAATGCCCTCGTTGATTGTTGATTGATGATGGATTCCAATTGACTTAGGTTAAGTGTGGATCCAATCGACTGATTGGTGACAAATCAACTAAATAACAAGTGAAAAATAAAGGAAATTGAAGGTTATAAAAGAGGAATAAGGTGGTGGCTTGAAGTTTGTCAAAAATAATGATTGGTTAGATTCTATCTGAGCTTCTTCCTTGTATTTTTAGGTCGTCCTCTTCTAAGTGCTTGTAATTGGTCATGTTGTAAGACGTTTATCCACCTCTAGTAGTAGTTCACCACAAAGGAGAAAGATTGTGACTCATTGGGGGTGACTTACTAGTCATAAGTTGTGGAATAGGAACAAGGAACCATGTTTCATCCCTTTTCTTTTTTTGGGTAATCCCTTTAAACCAACTAATCCTGGAGGTGACCGGCTTGACCCATGAAAGTTTCAGCCACCTTGGTAAATCGAGAAGCGTTCATGGAGGCCCATCCAGATGGCCAACATTCTTAGGTCCGCTTCTCACTAAAGAGAAGTCCCTGCAGTGCGCTGCAACTGAGACTTAAACCTTAGCTTATTCATTGGAAGGCATAACTATTGCACTATTGTCTGGGGCAACCACGTTTCATCCTTGTGTGTGAGATTGATATGCTTTGAATTTGTATGAATTTATTTCTGCTGTATAATTTGTATTTGTGACCTTGCTAAACTATTATCAAGAGTATTATAATTCTTATTTGTAGGTACAATCACTATTCACCCCTTGTAGTGTATCCGACCATCTCAACACACTAGTCCCAACATATTCTTTTCCTTTGAGACAACAATAGCAACGTCCTTAGCATCAATTGCCTGGGCTTTTCTTTGTAGCGTGACTACATGCCTTGTGAACATCCTTTGATGATTTGAGCCTGGATCTATATTCATGTTACTAAAATCATTCCCCATAAGACTTTCCTTACTATTGCTCTGTCTGTAACTAGTACACTTACATTGGAATTTGTTTGAATATCCCTATCAACTACCATATATAAACTAGTACATATGATTCCTTCAGATTTGTTTAAATATCATTGTTACCTACCATACCTAACCTAGCTCATGGGATGGATTTGGTAATATGCTCCTAATTGCCACAAAACACACATTTGTAGTCTTACTAGCAATTATATGAATAACATTATCATAATTTGATGATACTGACTACCTTTGCCTGTATAATCTCCAATCACTTTTATGGTATTTGATAGTTTTTCCTTTTCTTAGAGTACCTCACATAGTTTGCTTGTAAACAGAATTGACATTCTCGATAAGAGAAATTAGTACTTCCATTGAACTTCTAAATAGCTAGTCTTCTATACTTGTTGAAGTCCTTGCCAACCTCAAATACTCTTGTCTCTGTTGACTGCTCTACCCCTTGTTAGGATGACAAATGCCCCTAATACCATTGTATGAGGTTGGAGGCCATTCTAGCACATTTCTAGTTCCTGTTACCTCAAACACACTAATAGATCCAAACTTGGTACTTTTAGAACGAGGTATAATCTCCCATCATAAATGCACATGATGAAGTGTTTGCCTTGATAAAATATCACAAACACACAACGAGAGATAAGAACAATTTGTTGGAATTTGGTGTAAGCCTATGTCCATGGAGGGAATTTAACTCTTATATATTGAGAGAAAAACACAATGACAAATAGAGATATCGATGTCCAAGCTTTATATATAAGTGACACTCTATCTGCCAAAGACCTATGGAGAAAAATTGAAAAGCTCACCTCTATCATTCTTTGGCACCAAAATTTTCCCAAGGATAATTCTCTTCGTGCAAACATGGTTTCCCATAACCTCCAAATGCTCCTCAAGGTTTGCTAGGCTTTAAAATACTCCAGAGAGTGGATGGTTAGAAGAGAGTGGGTTCTGCCTTAATTGTTTCATCAGGACAACTAGAGAGGAAATGAGAAGAGAGGGAAGAAGAGAAAAGAGAGGTGAGAGGCTGGAGAAAATGATGGTTAGAAGGAAGAGAAAGAAGATCCAGAGTAGATTAGTTCATAAAACAATACCTTGTCCAGTTCATTATCCGAGATGCCTTTGCATTTCAGAAAAAAGGATAAAAATCACCTACCAAAGCCTGTAAACAAAAGACATTACACTTATTATGCCATTACTTAAACAACCCTGTTACTTAATTTGATCCTATTGCATCATCTCTCTAATTATTTTACATTTGAATCTTTTGTCTGTTCTTTTCTCTTTGCAAATTATGAACTTGCAACACACACCCTTTTTGCAGATGTTCTACTTGATGATTTTCTGGTTGCTGAAAATTCTACTTTTCAATCTGAAGTCAGTTCCTCAATGTCCAATTCTGGTAGTGTCCCTTCTGTAAATTACAAACCTAATCAAAATGTCAATTTGGATTCCCAGTTTGCTGAACTACCATTGAATAAGAAGCAAGATTCAGCTTCCTCTGCCAGGTTGAAGCTTTCTAGTTTGATGCTCATATTATTTGCTATGGTACTTAATGCATTTTATGAAACCAAGTGCATTTTTGAGAGTTGATGAACAATATTTATTTTTATCAGTGTGGATCAGAAATCAATTGAAATGCTCACTCAGGCTTCTGCTGCTGAAGCTGAAGCTGTGAGCGCTGTCTGGCGGGCTGCAAGGGAAAATATCTCAGATGATGGAGATTCAGAGTTTCCTATCATTGATGAAACGTCAGGTGAAGATGATCTCTCAGATGTTCCCGACTCCCTTGAGCCAGGTGTACGGCTTCATCCTCGAGCGGTATACTTTCATCTTTACATTTTACCATTTTTCTTTTTTTTTTTAAAAGTGATCCTTATTCTAGCATTTCAGGTGGTGGTTGCTAAAGAGACTGTCGGCAACCTAGGAGGGCTTGTAAGGCAGCTTTCACTGGATCAGTTTGAGAATGAGAGTAGAAGAATGTACCCAACAAATGTTGAACAAACTTATCCAACAAAAAAGTTCTTGAACAGGCAGAAATCTCCTGAAGGCTTGCATAAGAAGGCAAGCATACAATTAGCTAATGTTTCAAGATTATAACATAAATGATATTGTTATATATTCTTCTGTTGCAGGTTATATCATTTTTGCTCAGACCAAGAAACTGGAAGCCTCCTGCTAATAGAAGATTTTTCCTTGATTCCTATGAAGTTGGTGAACTTTGTCATGCTGCGGAACAGATTTTTAGGCAGGAACCAACAGTTTTGCAACTAAAAGCTCCAGTCAAAGTATTTGGTGATCTTCATGGTCAATTTGGTGATCTTATGAGATTATTTGATGAGTATGGCTCTCCCTCGACCGCCGGAGACATAACGTAAGACTCAGAAATTGGTGTAATAAGCTTTTTTTTAAAAAAAAAATCTTTTTAAAAAATTGGTGTAATTAAGGAATTGCAATGGCAATAGTACAAGATAGGGATCCAACCCTGGGTTTTATGGCAACATTGTCACTGCCTCTACCACCCTGGTGGATGGTAGGCTTAATAAGCCTTTTAGTATGTCTTTTTTAATATAAAAATGAAACTCTCTGATTCAGAATCTTAGACAGTATTTAGTTAACTTTCCGTGGTATAAAGTAGATTCAGGACAATATAAACCTGCAGAAAGGAATCCTAGAAGTCTGGCCATGCATTCTCAGGAAACTCTTAAGAGCATTCTAGACCAACATTGTCATTGTACTACTTTTGTATTAGTCTTCGATTTCAGATTTTTTCTTTTGTCCCACCATGGGTTGGGTATCAGACAAGCATTCTGCATCCTGGTGTATTTGAGGTTCCAGCTCAATATGATAACCAAACTTAGAATAAAGTAAGGATTTCAGCATGCTGATTTTGGTGTGCACCTACTGATTAGAAATACATTTCAAAAGGTGAAAGTCTGTCCGAGGATGGCTTAGGTGGCTAACTGCTTTGGTGTTCCATCATCATCATTTCATCTAGGAACTTGTTGCTTTATTCTACATAATTGAATAAATAAATATTTTACTTGTTTTTTGACAAAGTTAGTTCTACTATCCTACGAGTTCCAAGTACTTTCATATGCTTTACACTGGTTGTTTCATACAGCATACTCGGGAAAAACTTATTGATGCTATTAATCCTAGAGCTGGGAACTAGAATTAGTTGCACTTATCCTTATAGTATGGTGAATAAAAATTTAACAATGTAAATGGATAGCTTGCATGTTTTTGTACAGTGTTAGTCTGCACTTTCAGGGCATTTCTCCTTTTCTATCATTATAAAGAGTTGGCATTTCAGGTACATAGACTATCTATTTTTGGGGGATTATGTGGACAGGGGTCAGCATAGCTTGGAGACAATAACTCTACTACTTGCTCTGAAAGTAAGTTTTGTCCCATTCAATTACATGACAGTTTTCCCTCTATATATTGTGTTGTAAGTCAGCTATCTTTTATACAGATAGAGAATCCAGAGAACATTCACCTGATCCGAGGAAACCACGAAGCAGCTGACATCAATGCCCTTTTTGGTTTTCGTCTCGAATGCATTGAGAGAATGGTAGGAAGACGGATTAGTATTTGTCTGGATTATGTATGAGATATTGCTCAGCAGAAAGTTTTGCAGGGGGAAAGTGACGGGATATGGGCATGGACACGCTTTAATCAACTTTTCAACTACCTTCCACTTGCAGCTCTCATAGAGAAGAAGATTATCTGTATGCATGGTGGTATTGGGAGGTCCATAAATTCTGTTGACCAAATAGAGAAGCTTGAAAGGCCTATTAACATGGATGTTGGATCTATTGTCTTAATGGATCTTCTTTGGTATTTGTAGTTCCTGTGTAATTCCAATGCATGACCTGTCATGCTTCTGTAACTTATGAGGTTATCATTCTTTTATCTTGATGTATCATTTGAACTTGCAGGTCTGATCCCACAGAGAATGATAGCATAGAGGGTTTGAGACCAAATGCAAGAGGACCTGGGCTTGTCACATTTGGGGTATATTGACGGATGTTTATCTTTGAAATATTTAGTACTTTTCATTGCTGAACGGATTTTAGATACACTGGCCACCAATCCGGAGTAAATATATTGAATAGATTGGCGTGCATGATTTTCCAACGTGTAATACCTTGGCGATTGGAGTCTGTTGAGTTGTAGATACACTCTTGAAGAATATCTTTATTTATTGGCAGAGGCAGTTACTACTTGTAGGAACTAGGAAGTGCTTTCGGATTTCAACTTCTTTGGTTTTCCAGTTTTGGCCTTCTATGTTATGTCTCTCTTGCTGGGTTTTTAGCTAGCCATGCTTTTCCTTTATCGTTTTGAGTATCATTCAACAAAAGATTATTAAGTGTACTCATCTTGTGTAGTTATCTAGGCATATAGTAATATGCACTACTGTATGTCTGTGTCTTCGCATCCTTGTTCTTTTTCCTGTTAAGAAAATTAATAGAGTGCGGTCTGTTGGCCATGATTCTTTCTCATTTATGCTATTTGAATAAGTTTCTGATCTTGCAGCCTGACCGTGTCACTGAGTTTTGCAAAAGAAACAAGTTACAACTCATAATAAGAGCTCATGAATGTGTCATGGATGGCTTTGAAAGATTTGCCCAAGGGCAATTAATCACCTTATTTTCAGCAACTAATTATTGCGGTAACATTACCTCAACTTTTTTGCTCCTGTGATTTTAGCAAATAAAAATGTCTTACCCACTGATACATGACCCGCATCAGGGACTGCTAACAATGCCGGGGCAATACTTGTAGTTGGTAGAGGGTTAGTTATTGTTCCAAAGCTGATTCATCCACTTCCGCCACCGCTTCAATCGCCAGAGTCTTCTCCTGAGCATGTCCTAGAGGACACGTGGATGCAGGTCGAAACTACCAGTATTATGTTAATATGCATCATTAACTAAGTGAAATTGGCTTAGATCTATTATCAATGGGACAACTATCTTGATCTGTGTTTCTTAGCTGTTCATTATGAAGCCAAATGTCAACTTAATGTGATGTGGTAACAAATCTGAAGAGACCAACACTGCTGCTTTAGTAATTATTGGTTAAGGCACCAGTTTATTATCAAGTCGTTCATGATTTAAGCCATTGTTATTATCCCTCACTGTGCCAATTTTTTTAGTAATATGCTACATCTTGTTGATGCAAACAATTCCGTTGGATCGACTCTGACCCTTTTGAAATGGTGCCTTACGTAGGAACTTAACATCCAGAGGCCACCAACTCCGACTCGAGGCCGACCCCAATCAGCTAATGACCGGAGTTCTCTGGCTTACATTTAACCGCAGTTTGGTTGAAATTTCTTCCGTATCTATTAACGTATATTGTGCATTGTTGCAGTGTACCATCTGTACATGATCTGTAAGCCATAAAGGTGATCCGGTGTTTATTTGTATAACTTTGTTCCAAATTCCACCAACAGGTTTTGGTGGAATGCTCTTTCTGATTAACGATCATGCTTCTTTGGGAACTAAATTCTTCTTTCGATTCTTTCTGATGACTGCCTGTAGTAACTTGTGATTAAAGTGATTCTTCTCATCTGCCGTCATTATTCTCAGGCTAGCTAGTAAATCCTGTGGAATATATGAGGAATATATATGAAGATCTCAATTGGCCATTTATCGTTCACATTTAACATCAAAAGCGGATTCCTTTAATTTGCTGCTGTGTTGGCCAAGAAGAGATGCTACCAGGGGTGACAGCAATATATGGGAAGGGAATATGAATGTATCATCGCCCACAAAGGAATCCTCTTTGTTGTTATTTACTATTATTTTAGATAAACAAAGGAGAAAAAGGACAATCACCATGCACTATTTGCACATATATTCCTTGCAAATTTTAGGGTGATTAATTTCCCCACATATATTCCCTGACCACTCACCTGAATGGGGTGGGATGGAAAGGAGAGGAGTTAAAGTGATGCGATTAACATGGACAATAAGTATCATTCAAGGAGCAAGAAATTCTCATTCCATTTTTGATTTACTTGGATTGTTGTGTTGTATTGTCACTTATACTTTTACATTTATTTTGATAATCAGTGAAAATTTATATGAACTGGAATTAGTCGGGTTATAAATTTTAGATACCTGGATTATTTATTGGGCTGCGGACGAGTACGTACGGACCAATAACGGTACTCATCTTTAGAAATCAGTGATCAATCACTGAACAATAAAGATTACAAAGCAACGGGGTGGTGGCCCTCATGAATCGATCTCAGGCAACGAAATGCTGAAAATATGCCTCCTTCATGTTGCATCGAGTCAGAAACCGAGCACATTCTCCCTTTTCTTCCCTTTTATTTATTCTTCTTCTTCTTGTTTTTCTCCTTTCTTTCTTTGAGGTTCGATCGATTCCACCGCTCTTCTCCTCATGGCAGCGGCTGAGCAGTTCCCTGAGCCACTCAACTATCAGGTTGCTGCTTCATCAATCTTGCTCTTGATTATTCCCTTTGATGTATCGAGAACTAAATTATGTTTGTTGGTTATGCCTCAGACTGTGGCTTTGAAGGTGTCGATCCATTGCGAAGGATGCAAAAGGGAGGTAACGAGGGTTCTGCAGCACATCGAAGGTAGAAACGGTTGTTCCTTTTTTGTTTTCCTGGTTGAATTATCTGAATTATGGTCTGAGATGTGTTGATTCGCGAGAGGTTTTCTCAGGGGTTTACAGGGTGAGCATCGACTTGCCGCAGCACAAGGTGGTAGTGACCTGCAACGTCGCGGCGGAGACGCTCATAAAGAAGCTGAACAAGACCGGGAAGCACGCGGAGCTCTGGCCAGAGCCGACGCCGCCTGAAGGCGTCGCCGGCGCCGGCGCAGGTGGCAAGAAGAAAAGGAACAAGAAGAAGAAAAACAAAAACAAGAACAGCAGCAGCAACGCCCCCCCGGCGAACGAGCCACCGCCACAGAAACCTGAGGGCGACGGAACCTCCTCCGACGAGGAAGAGAACCCGAGCGAAGCTCCGGGAAAGCCCGAGGCGGCCGCTACGCCGGCGCTGGAGAAGCAGGGCGGAGCGGAACCAGCCGCGGCCAACGGGGGCGGGGGCGGGGGCGGTGGCCGGAAGAAAAAGGGGAAGAAGGGCAGACATAGCAACGGCGGCGGAGGTGGCGGAAACGAAGCTGAGACGGCCGCGCAGGTGGAGGCCGGAGGGAGTGTGAGCTCGCCGGCGGTTAATATTTATACTGGCAAATTGCCGACTTACGTGGTGAGCTATAGCTCAGTGCAGCCGGTCATGGGCCACGGCAGGGCGTGCATCCATGACCCGTCGCCGGTGCAGCAGGGCAGCTACGTGTACTCGACGGCGTCGCCGGGATCTTATTACATATTCAGCGAAGAGAATGCCAACGCTTGCTTTGTTATGTGATGACACAGAACAGAGCTCTTGTTTTATTGTCATGGTTGTGGTAAAGCTTCAACTGCTACTTGTGTAGTTTTGAATGTCAATAAATGGAGATGCATGTTGGCAAAATCAGGATGATAGAATTGTAATACATGTTGGTAAAATTAGACAGTATATTAGCAAAATCTTTAATTTTTTGTATCATAATCTACTGATTAGGGCTCTAAATCAAGTCAAGTTTATATGGTTAAGTCAAATCAAACCTAAAATTCACTAAACTACTAAATTAGTTATTCAAGCTTCTTTTACTGTCTTTTAACTTTAACTTGGTTAGTTAATTTCAGGTTATTTTATCATTTAAAGTATTTACATTTTAAAACTTGTATGGTTGTTGGTGATCTTATTTGGTCAGTTTGGGTGGTTAGTAAATTATAATCTTATGTGGTCATTTTAAGAACTTTTTATTTATTTATAAGTTTATTTAGAATTTCTATAAAAGTTTTGTTGATGAACTTGAATTAAAAGCTTTGTTTATGGACATTATTCATAATTATTATTCATGAAAAGTTCATAATCTCTATTCTCGAATAATAACAACCTAAATACATATTATTTAGTTTAATGAGATGTTCATCTTTATTCATCTAATTGACCTTGTGCACGTTGAATGAATATAAACACAGTTCTTATTAAACCAAATGCCAAACTTATGAACATTTGATTTGTTTATGCCATACTCATGACAGCACCTTTGTCATTATGTTAAACAAAACTAAATTGTTAAAACAGAAGACATAACTAAGAAAATATCATGATAAAAGAAGATACATTTGGTGCATAAGATATCATAGGAAGTTGATTGTCAACAAATAGTTTCCATTGTGGCTACAAGGATCACCATAATAAACTTATATTTTGATGTTGTTAAAAGTTCAAAGTTAAGTCTTGTTATTGTTTGATAAATTAATCAAGTGTGCAGGATGCTCAACTTGGAAAGTCCTAGTAAGTTAGCTGGACCCAATACTAGGTAAGGGAAGTCTCAGCAAATCGTGAAACCAGGTAGGAAGTCCAGATAGGTCAAGTGAACCTGACATCTAGCAGTTGGACCTGATATCAATTCGAGTGGAAGCCCTGGTAGCCGATCTGATGCTGAACGGTTAAGTCCAAATAGGTCTAGAGGATCCGATATTTGGCAGGTGAGTTGATGTAAGTTACTGGAGGTAGTGCGGTGAGGTAATGTCCTAGTAGGGGCAACCTTAGGCGCTGATCCAATTAAAGAAACTAACAGAGGTTTCTAAGTTAAGATCAAGACAATTCTTACTGTCTTAATCATACATACTTTATTTATCTTGTCATGCAGTTTTTTATACTAATACTGTTTTATAAGAAGTGTTCTTAAATGGTTTCATCGACAAAAAAAGTTATTCAGTTGACGGAACCATGGAAAATCAGAGAAGTGAGATTCGATTTAAAAGCACAAATGGAAAACACGATTCTGTCAACGGATTAAGGGTATCAGTCGATATATCATTGAGTTTCCAAGAATAAAATAGGATTCAAATCGGAGCACAAAAGGTAAAAAGAGGTTCAGTCGATGGAAAGACCTTGTTCCGTTGATGGAACAACATGAATTTCGTGATTGGATGGATCATATCACAGCAAACAAGGAAGGAAAGAGGATCAGTCGATGGATAAGCTTATTAGTTGACGGATAGATTTAGTCAACAGAACCTTTTATCAGTCGACGGAATGAGACCTATAAAAGAAGTCCTTAAGCTCCATGCCAGATACAACCCTTTATCTCTGATTTACTGTGCTCCTACTGTGATTGTTTGTGCAAGCTTCGATAACTCTACTCCGAGAAGATCTCCAACAACTGCGCTACATCTCTAATTAATTGTTGTTATTGGTAACTTCATTTTTTATTTTGCACTTATTGTTTGAAGATAGTAGGACTGTTATTATCTCCATATCATACTTGTACGATCTTGCTTCTTCAGATACTATTTAGTATTGCTCAACGAAAGCGGTCAAGGATCACAAGTCTTGAAGTAGGAGTTGGCTGGGCGGGCTTTGAACCAAGTAAAAATAATCATGTTTTTACTTTTGCTTTCTTTTTATTTCCACTGCCAAGTTTACTCTGATGTTGTTTTACTTTAACAAAAAATAAAAGATTTTAATTGAATGAGATTCACCCCCTCTTTTGTCTTTCACAATCCAATAATTGGTATCAAAGTCAAGTTGCTTTACAAAGACTTAACTGTCTTTCAAGCTATTTTCTTTTTTGTTGTACTAATTTATTTATTTATTATTATTCTTTATCCCACACTACTAATCCCAAGACAAAGTCTTGGAAATCTTTGTTAAATTTTCTGTTATACAAGGATGACAGACTCTCACCAAGAAGGCTACAACAATGTTCGTCCACCCCTCTTCAATAGAGAAAACTTTAGTTATTGAAAGAGGAGAATGGAATGCTTCTTGAAATCTAACATCGACATGTGGTTTAGCATCATAAAAGGATACATACCACCATGAGATAATGGAGAACCACTAGATCCAGAAAAATGGGATCCAAAGATGAAGAAAAAGGCTCAGATCGACTATATAGTAATGAACACCCTCTAGTGTGGTCTAACAAAGGAAGAGCTCAACAGAGTTGGCCCCTTCCAAAATGCATAAGAACTCTAGGATTGACTAGTCAAGCTGTTAGAACCCCGGGGAAGTTTTGATGCGGTCAACCAAGTTCAGTTAGGTCCTCCTATATTTGATCCTTGTGTCTAAGTGTGCAGGAGCTTAGGAACACAAGAAGTCGAGTAAAAGAAGCAACTAGTTGTTAGGATCGATGGACGGAGGCTAGAGAGGGGGGGTGTGAATAGCCGACCCCAAATCGTCGTTTCTTTCTACAAAACGTGTTAGCGCAGCGGAAAATAAACA
>JBBMJZ010413115.1:3957388-3967903 GCA_037833815.1 Zingiber zerumbet | reverse complement strand
GGACACCTCGGTGTATGTGCCCTGGTTCCCATGGAGACTCTATATAAAGCCTCCACTTCTTCGTCGGAGGTACGCATGCGAGCATCCATTCTCTCAGCCACTCACTTGTTCTGCTTTGCCTGACTTAAGCGTCGGAGGGCCGTCGCCGGGACACCCCTCCCGGCTCGATTTTGCTGCAGGTTCATCGGATTGCGTGAGGAGCCAACAGAGAGCGCCACATCCCCAGCGTCCGTTGACCGACCGCTCGGACAGGATCAGTTGACATGGAAGATGATATGACAAAAGATCTAGTTCATCTTTATGATTTGCATGAGGATAAGATAAACCAGATAATATGGATAGAGATAAGGCTTGAGCCAGATATGGTTTCATCCAGATAAGTGTTGATCTAAATAAGGATCTAATCTAACTCTATCAAAGGAGACGAAGAATCTACATTCAAGACAAACTCTTCTATCCTACTCTTCATCTCTGCTCTCAAACGAACATGCTCCGAAGCTTTGTGATCGGGGAAGCTCTAGGAAGGGTGCGTTACACTCAGGACTTTCAGATTGGCCGCAACTGTTTGTTTGTATTTTATATTTACAAGTTGTGCTTCATTCTATATCTTATTTGTGCTTGTACTTTGAACTGTAAGACGAGTTTCTCCACCTCCGAAAAGTCTGTAAAGGAGACCACTATTGGACGGATGCCTCCCGTGATTAGGCCTTGGACATACTGACCCTAGAGGTTGAAAACTAAGTAAATCCCGTAAGTATTATTTCCTTTTTGTTTATTATTATTCTGTTGCGTACTAACACTCTGTAGAAAGAACGAACGATAAAAATGCAACAAAAATTGACGGTCAATATTCACCCCCTATTTATGTGTAGAGATTCTATAGATATTACTTATGTCATATACTATTAGGGAAAATAATTATCTATGAAAATAATTTCCATTTTCAAAGGTTGATACAAAATTGGAAACTATTAAAAAAATTTCAATGTTCCACTTTACTTTATATCAAACTAATCAATGGCGATTCCTATCAAAAGATAGACTTCACCAAGATTTTTTAAAATAATTTTAAAATAAATTTTTAACCATGTTCTTTAGACTAAATACACATGACTTGTATATTTACTTTCCCAATGATTGGACTTCACATAATCACTTGTTTTGAAATTAAAACTCAAAAGGATGCACTAAATCAACATCTTGAGTTTTGTTCATCTTCCTAACATCTCACTTAGCTTGTATCTAATATGTTTCAAAAAAAAAATATACAAGTCAAACTTATGGTCTTGTGAGGCCTAAAGTAGGTTTTTGCTAAAACTAAAAAATTATATATTTTTAACTAGACATTTAAAATTTGATCATCCAACCTAAGATGTCAATTGACACCATTGCTTTTAATTTAAAAAATTAAAATAATGTATGAAAATGATTATAACATACATCAAAATGAATAGTTTTTAAAAGAAAAACTATCATAAATAATGATCTACGTATGACATGACATTATATTTTTCATAACAAATATGAATGAAAAAAATGATGTCATAACATATAAAAGGATATACAAACATAGTAATATTAGCATCAATAAAATACCTAGATTCTCTATCTGAGTATCACTTAACTAATCACTAAATTAAAAATAAGCCTAAGTTTCCCTTATCTCCCTAAGAAAATATAAAAAATTCTAACTTAGCATTTCTTTAACTTTTAACTAAATTGTGTCAATTTAATCATTAATTTCTCAAAAAATATTAACACACTTTTACTCTTCACGAGTAAAGATTTAAACTTTCATTTTCAAGATATAACATTACCTTGAAAATGACCCAAAGTGCCAACTTTATCACTGTTGGGTTAACCACCCTTCCATTTAGAGTTGACACACTCTAAACTCATCTAAGGTGCAGAGAACATAGTCTTAGGAATCCAAAATCTATTGATGTTCCTCGGGTGTTCTAGGTACTCACTAGGGATAACTTCCCTTGATACCTTTTTGATGACCTTCTTAGGCTTCTTAGAAGCCTTAGTCACACTAGTCTCCTCTAGGTCAACTGTAGGGATACCTTCCCTTGTGACATTCTTAATAACTTTCTTAGATCTAGGGCTAGTTCTATAACCGTATGAAATTCTATGGTACGAGGGCACATTCTTCTTGGCTTTTGGTTTGTATCCCAAACATTTTTTTTCCATTGAATGACTCTTGTTCTTCTAAACCTAGTTTTGCTTCTTAGGCCCTTGGACACTAATTGTCATTTTCTTAAGGATCTTCTCTTATTTATTAAGCTTTGATCTCAAAACTTGATTTTCTATCATTAAATCCTCAAATTTATATTATTTCCTTGGACATTTTTTCTTTTTAGGCACATATTTAATTTGTTTTAGTTTTTTTGCCTAAACTATTATCTATCTTCCTAACCTTACGTATGATGGTCTTAGCATGAAATGACTTGTAATTATCCTTAGATTTTTCATACTTTGTATTTACATGATAAATAACATTAAAATGCTAGAAATTATTTCTACCATGTTTTTTATCATTATTTAGATAAGTACCATTTATAGTGGTACTTTAGTTTTGCCCTTGAAAGCTCCCCCTTGACCTAAGCTTCCTCCTATCTTTTTGGTCTAATTTCTCCCCTTTGAACATTGACTCTGATAATGCCCTCTTTAATTGCAAGAAAAAACACAAAATGTACTCCTTTTCTTTGTGTACCATGGGGTCGACCTCCTTTGGCTTCTCCTGGCTCTTGGGTGCCTGTTGACCCTTCTTTTTAGTTAACTTTGGGTATTTGTTCTTGTAGTGTCCATTCTCCCTAGACTCAAAGCAAATGATATGATTTTTATTTTTACAAATTAAAATTTGTATACCTTTGCTGGTAGGGGTGACACATTTTTATTCATTTGATCTGGAAGTAGACACTTTTTCTTGTTCTGGTATCAATGAGCTTAGGTCCCCCTCAATCCTTGAGGTAGATGACTCTTCAACTTCATCCCCGGATGTTAAACATCTCTTAACCTCTGAAATATCTTCTTCTTGATCCAAGGAGTTTTCTTCTTTGGTTTTTGTTTCACTTTGCCCCGAGGTTGGATCTTCATGAAGTTATGTCAACTTGCTTTATAGCTTCTTGGCATCTTGATATTCTCCAATCTTGCATAAAATGGTGCTCGACAATAAATTTACTAATAATTTGGTTACTTTTTTATTGACCTTACATCTCTTGATTTGCTCCTCATTCCATTTTTTCTTCTTGAGAAGCTTTCCCTTTGAATCTCTTGGAGCTTCAAAGCCCTTCATTAGAGCAAACTATTCTCTATCTCCATTATGAAAAAATTTTCAACCTTTGATTTCCAAAGATCAAAGCTTCCAATTCCGAATTGTGGAGGTGCTCAGATATCAAATCTGAATCCATCTTGACACTCTATTTTTGAATTTGAGCTCTTGAATGATAATTCTTGACTTGTTGGAATTAGGGTTTCAAGCTTCCAACTTCTTCTTCTTCCTCTAGCTTATTCTCTCGTTGATTAGTTAAATAAGAGCGACCTCACTCTGATACTACTTGTTAGAACACTCCGTGAGCTAGAGAGGGGGGGAGGTGATTAGCTCCAATCGCTTCATCTTGTTGATTTGTTGCAGTGGAAAAACTTGAAGTAATGATAACACCCGGATTTACTTGGTATCCATCTTTTTGAGGGGACTAATCCAATGATCCACATAGTGCATACACTCCATTATGAAAATCACTCCTCGAAAATAATTCGGAGGTGGAGAAATCTCATACAAGCTCACGGCAAGAAAAATATAACAAGAACAAGGAAATGAATACACAAATACAATGATAACCTTATTTGCTTTCTTCTTGCTTGGAACACCTCTTATAAACTTGGAAATGCACCAATACTTTGCCATGAATCATCCAACAACTAGCAATGAAGTAAGGAGAAGAAGAACTAATGATTTGAATCTTCAAACGCGTTTATATCCCGTGGATTAGGGTTCCCAATCGATTGACCTTACCCTCAATCAATTGTCACATCATATCTAAGCAAATCCAACCATCTAAACCTTACAACTATTCTTTTCTTCTTCTTTCAATTAATTAACCAATCGATTACGAGACTTCTTAATTGATCACCTAATCAATTTAGAAATCCACTGTTTGTCACGCGAACTTCTCCCAATCGATCACCTAATCAATTCACGTGGCTTAATCGATCACCTGATCGATTCAGAACCCCACTATTTCTCACGAGTTTCTCCTAATCGATTGTGCACTTTCCCAATCAATTTAGCACAATAAAACACTGTGCTTCGTGAGAACAACCCCCAATTGATCACATGATCGATTGACTTTGGCTTAATAGATTTACCCAATTAATTGCCCAACCTTAACTCACTTAACCCAAGTCTAGGGTTCCCTTGCTCAACATCCGGTCAACCGTGACCTGTTAGGACTTCTTTACCAAGTGTCCAGTTAACCTTTGACTCACTTGGACTTTCCATCTCATGCCAACTTCTTGTTGGACTTTTGTTCACCAAGTGCGGTCTTCCTTGATCCACTTAGATTTTTCGCTTGCTTAACCACAGTTATGATTTTCCTCTTGCCAATGTGCGGTTCTTCTTGACCCACTTTCCCTTTATCTAACTACAGTTAGGACTTCCCTTTGCCAACGTATGGTCCTCCTTGATCTACTTGGATTTTCCTTTATCTAACTGTAGTTAGGACTTCCTTTTGTCAACATGAGATCCTCCTTGACCCACTTGAACTTTCTTCTGCCTAACCACAGTTAGGACTTCCCTTTGCCAACGTGCAGTCATCCTTGACCCACTTGGACTTTTCCTTACCTAACCCTAGAGTTAGGACTTTGTCTTTCCTAACCTCCAGTTAGGACTTTACCTTGCCTAACATCCAGTTAAGACTTTATCCTTGCCTAATCCTCGAGTTAGGACTTTGCCAATCAAGTATTTGTTCCTCCATGACCTACTTGACTTTCCTCTTACATATCATCAAATATCCAATCAACCTTGACCTACTTGACATTTTTCAGATATTTTCCAAATATAATGTCTAAACATCGAAACTCAAGTTTGAATCCACTTGAGCTTATTCAAACGGGTCAACCTCGACTCAAAGACGATTGTACCAACAATCTCCCAACATTAGGTCTTGCCCTCGGGCAATGATGCAACGGTAAGACATCTTCTTAGTTTCCCATACATCTAATAATTGAGTCTCAGTTTCAGTGAATTAACGGATGAATTTTTCTTAATAGAAGATTAATCTAAGAACGCTAGGTTGATAGGTCACCCACTACAAAACGCTTCATGATTTATCCTGGTTGTCGTGGAAAACTTCACTAGGGCTGGATCGGTCATCCCTTGATTAGTTGACATAAGCTGAAAACTTGGTGTCAGCTAAAAAAAGAGAAGGATTAGGTCTTGCCCTGGGGTACGGTGCAGTGGTAAAGACAGTTAGTGGATTTCCTGAGCATCATGATCAATCCTCGGCTGGAGCATCCTTATGCTCTATTTGATGGAAAAGCATGGAATGCAGTGCAAAACTTCTATGGAATTGAATTGGTCATCCCGAGGACTTAGTCTATTCTAAAAGTTGGATACTGGGTTATAAAAGCTAAACTTTTGTCACCATATTCTAAGAATGGGTCAATCCTCGGCTAGAGCATATGTTTATGATCTATTTGATAGAAAAGTATAGAACACAATGCAAAATATTTAGACGGTCGTATGAATAGGATACTTAGATTATAAAAAAAATTATTATTATTTTCTATACCAGTTTTATATTTAGGATTTAATCCTACAGCTTGTCGCTTATCATTTAACATTGAATTTTATAAAAAATTCCAACAAATTAGAGACAAACCATAATTTTTACAAAGCATTACATGCTACCAATTGTTACTATTACTGATGATATATTGATCGTTTTAATTTGCTGCCACATAATCATTTGAGATCAAGAAAGTTTGGAATGTCTTGATAAGTTTTGAATGTTTACTCAGTAGGCATCTATCGTAGACGTTTACTCTGTGTCAAAGAACGTTTCTAAGACCCTCCTTACTCAGAAGAAATGCTCACCACCATGGATCTTCACGATGCTAAATATCGCCAATCAAAACAAGACACAATCCACATAAAGAAGATGTTCCAAATAGAAGGTAGAGAAAGGAGGAGGACAGTAAGAAAGGAGAAAAAGAAAAATAAGGTTCTTCGACTCATTCAAGCAGGAAAGATCACTACAATTGTTCAAGAGCATAAACTCTAATGAGTATCACTAATGGACACATATATAGTATTCAATAACAGGGTTATGAAACTTTTTTTCTTTGATATTCTTCTTTTAATGAGGAGTTATATATATCTGGAAAGATGAGATGCCTCAAAGAGGGAAATCGAAACTATTATATTGGATATACAAATTGAAAACTAAAGAAAAAGATGGTACAAACGTTATAATCAGAAACAAGGAGTTGGTTGTAGAGCTAGAAACCTTTGCACCAATGGCTAAACTCAGTTTTGCACAAACACTTAATCTTGCCATTGCTTCGGTTCAAAAATATCATCTCGAATGGAGATCTTGTAGAAGTATGCATGTGATAGAACATTATTATGTCTTCTACTCTTGTCAAAAGACTACTCCATCCAATTCTTCTTTACCGTTCATACGATAGCAAGTGATGGTTCTACTAGCAATTAAAATCTTTAGATGATCAAGTGTCAGATGTCACTCTCTTCGGGTACTTAACTTGTCGATCGACTAATAAATTTCAGTATCACATCCCTGATATTCCTCATGCTTTTCATTAGCTGATCAATTCATCTCAACCTCTTTCACCATTGATCATATAATGGTGCTTCCCAACTTCTACCTTAAAAGCTAATAATGTAAATGATTGAAGATCGAGATTCAATATCCTATTAGGTAGCTATCTTACATATTCGAATAGTAGTAACCGAATGACGATATCATTGTTGATACTAGAAATATGAAAGTTAAATACTATACGATTCATACGGTAATATTTTCCATGTCAAGATAAAACCACACTAAAATTGATTGTCATTTCACAAAATCCACAAAACAAGTATGTTTAGCTTCTTCTAATTTACTTGCAAATCATGCTGACAAACCTGCTAACAAATTAAGTCATTACTCATTTTAATTTGTGCTGTAAATCGAATGCTAATAGAGGACAAGATTCACAAAAACTCCAAGCAACAAGATCAAAGACCAAGCAAATTCTAACAAGAACAATTCAATTAGAATAGACTGATCGAAACTTTGATCATGTAAAATTGTTATAATTATAAACCTTTATATATATTGCCTTTCATGATCAGTGAAATATCCATGATTTCCCAAATACAAGTCATTATATATATCTCATCAAAAAGAAATATAATAACAAAAACCGATATTCATTAAAAGATTTTTCCCCTTTCAATTGATGTACTAAACAAGGTCATCAAAAATTAAGTTTACTGCAAATAAGTCTTCAGTTAGGGTTTGAACTACCTCTAATTAAGTTTCAACCTATAAATATTAATTTGATTCCTCCATTAAACTTATCATCCAATTTGATCACATTATCAGTAACATAACTAAGTTTAATATTTTTATAATTTAACTGTAACACCATTTATTCATCCTCAGTTAAGTATGACAAAAACAAAACTAAATAAACATACCATTTGAGATAAAAGAAGAGCAATATACCAAACCTAAAGTATCATTGTTTGTTTTAAAATCAAGTAATATCAAATTAATCATAGCTAGATGACAAATTTAATAGAAGGAAAAAGATCAAAGATTTCTAAAAACTAAAAGGTATGGTTACATTTTGTATTTAATTAATTATATTCTCTTCCTGAAAAGCTTTAGTACGGTTATATTAAACTAATGGAGCATGCAGATGCATTTCTGTCTTGTTAGGAAAAGAGTCAAGTGCATTCATTTCTTGATATATGCTTCCATTAATTGTATGGACAGAAGAGCACTGAACACACTTTGAGAACTTCATACGAACAAGAAAGAGCACAATTCATATTTCATGCATGGACAACAGAGAGGTTCTTGACTCACTAAAAAACATTATTGTTCTTTTATTTTAGGAGGGGGAGGAGTGTAGTAATGTACTCTTATACAGTAATTACACATGTGTTGATGCTTTTATTGATCAAAGCAAAGGAATTTCTAAAGATAAAACAAGCTAAGTACCATCAATGTATTATACAAAGTAACTACACTACTCCCAAGAACTCTCAGAGAGTGTTCTAGAGTCTAAAAATGATTTAGTATTCTCACAAAGACAGTGGTGGCAGTGGAAGGATTTAAAAGGGTTACACGTATATTATTAAACCACAATCTCGTGTTGTCGGCAAGATTATATTTTACAACCAAATAATAGATTTATATTTATATTTATATTTAAGGATCATATCACATTCCGTCAATTGATCTTTTTCGTACACTCGCATCATAATCAAACTGTTCATCCACTAATTTTTCCTAGCGCAAGCATTGATTATGGTGAATTGGCATCATCAGCTTTTGGTTTCCCGAGAGAGCAAAAAAGACTGTTTTTGCCAAAAGTGAGAACAAAGATTGCAAGTGTCAGATCATAAAGAGAAGTCCTGGGAATTGGAAGTCGAAAGAGCATTTTTGCAAGCAAGGAAATGGAATTAGAATGGGAAAGTAAGTGAGTAAAATTTTGCAGCAATGAACGTATCTATAAGAAGGAAAGAAAGTTGCCGTGATCGGTGATTGACTGACTGAGCATCACGTCATGGATCGTCGTCGGGCTTTTGCATGAGCACAAGTTTCTGTGATTACATGCTTCTGATTAATATATATAAGTCAAGAATATATATGTTCGAACGATCGTCGGAAATGAAGGCATAAATTAATGATAAAGGCGACCAAATCGGGAGACAGAGGTAAAAATCTAAAGCATATCTGGGAGGAAGGAGGCGATGGATCAGGCAGCGGCGGGCGGCGGCGGCGGCGGCGGAGGAGGGTGGTGTTGGTGGGGAAGAGGAGGCGGCGGTTTCTTGCGTTTCTTCTTCTCGTAGCTGATGCCTCTGGCCTTGGACTGGACGTCGCGGACCTCGCGGAGGTAGAGGCGGACGGCGCGGGCGCCGAAGGGGTTGGTCTCCGGGCGGCCGCCGTTCTCCTCGTAGGCGGCGCGGAGGCGGCCGATGAGTGCGTCGAGGGAGCCCCAGGCCTGGCGGAGCGGGCAGGGGCAGGGCGCCGGCGGGCTGGGGTGGCCGAAGAAGGGGCAGACGTGGGAGTGGATCTTCGTCTTCCCGAACTGGTCCAGGTACCGCAGGAACTCCAGCACGTGCGCGCTGCTGCACTGCGACAGCGACAGCGGCGGCCGGTGGTTCCCCAGGTACTGCCCGAACGTGTTCCAGTCCCGCCGCTTCTGCGACTCATACCGGCTCAGCGAAGGACTCGCCGCAGCCGAGGAGGAGGAGGAGGAAGAAGAAGCAGAAGCAGAAGCTCCCACCGCCGTGGCTGGCGACGAAGACGGCGCCGCCGTCACTGAGTTCTTGGGGCTACTGTTCGGGCTGCTCCCCCCACTGTTGTTGGAGCCAGGGCTATCAGGGTTGGGCAGGAACTCCATCAACAGCCCCCAGATCTCGTCTAATCAAGCCTGCAAAAACGCACTCTAATCAATCAGATCGTTTGAGAATTTTCCATAATCCTCAATATCACGCGCGGTGATTAAAACTAAACTGGCGAGGATGGATCGAAGAAGATGCGAATCGTGAGGGAAGGAGGGAGGTTGTTCACTGTACGTGGCCTGGGGAGCTGGGTCGCTTCGAGTGGGCTGATGGCTGCAGGTTGTGAGAGAAAAAGATTCCGAAAGCGTACGGACCACTGCAGGCAGGCATGTTCAGGAGGTCGTGGAAATTTTGCTTGGGGCCTCAGCCTGCTACCTCTGCTACTTCAACTTGGAGTTGAAAAGCTGAAGGGACGGGATGATCCCTGATTCATCTCCTGCTCATCTCACCAATTAGAATCTAACACACAAGTGCTCACTGTGCACTACGTGATAAAAGATAATTCATACCTTCATAACCTTTTGGTAATTTATTTCTCGATTAGGAATACGGTAAATTAGAGAAAAATATTTAATCATAATTATAATTTTACCTATAATTTTTAATCATAAAAAATTTTATTTCCATTTCTTACTTGTAAAGTATTACTTGTTTCAACTCCCTCATGTAAATATTATTACTTAAATTACCCCTCAGATTTTTTAAGTATAAAAAGTCTAAAAACAAGTATAATTCCGGTTAAATTGAGCATTGTACACTAGAATCCAGTACTTTATATTAGAATTGAGTATATTTCTATCGAAATTAACCCTCATATTTTTCGGTACAAATAGTCTAAAAGTGAGTACAATTTCTATTAAATTCAACACATTAAAGTAGAATGGAGTATATTTTCTATTAAATTGATCACGATTTTTATCCTACTT
>JBBMJZ010413115.1:3921964-3939772 GCA_037833815.1 Zingiber zerumbet | reverse complement strand
TTTGCTGAATTTTAGCCTGGTGTCAAGTCCTCTAGACCCGTCAACTCCTGCACACTTGGTTAAACAATCAGATCACAACAACACCTAACTTAACTGACTTATCATTTATCAAAATCTAAGTTAGACCGTTAGTGTAAACTGCACCAACAGTATTATAATTGTATGTGACATGTATGTGGTATTTTAATATGTGTGGTATTTGATTGATTGTAACAACAATGCTAACCGCAATGCATGGTGCATGCCATAATTGATATTAACTGCAACGTGCGTTATGGTTGCAATTGCTATTAACTATAGTGCAAGGACATGCATTGTAATTGCTATTAAATGCATCATGCCATCGTACGCTGCGGATGCTCTTAATTGTAGCGCATGACCATGTGCTATTGATGTGTTAGGACTTTTAACACTTTGAGTTGTGCAGCGTGTGATGTACGTTGTGAATAAAGTAATTGGGTATTATAGAAAGTCACATTTATTGTAGTGTACTACTTGGTTAGGTGTAATGCAGTTAGCCTAGTAGAGACTGACACATAGACCACGTCCTGAACCAATTGATATAAGATAAGTGAAAAAAATAAATGCACTAATAACCGTAGCTACTGAAGGATTCAGATTTAGTTTTAGAATGAACTGTGATTTTCTTGTTAATTGGGAATTATGATGTACTACTAGGTGTTATTGATAATCAATCCATAATTAATGGTTAATTATGGACGATCAACATAAATTGAGAATCTATTGGGTTACACGCACTATGAGTATATCCAAAAGATAGAAAATATGTTTGAGAATTAGATTCTTAGATTGAGAGAGACTAAGTTTGGTAAAACCAAATTGTAAGTACCCCGGGTTAGTTTTGATGTGATCAACCAGGTTAAGTTAAGTCCTGTCTGTATTTGATTCTTATGTCTAAGTGTGTAGTAACTTAGGAACACAAGAAGTTGAGCTAAAGACGTAGTTATGAGAAGGATGGCACGAGAAGAGAGTCGATGGGCTTGATGCATCCGAAGGATAAAGTGCTACGGAAGAGTACACCGGCAGATGAGAAGGATGTGTATGGCAGTCCGAGGGACAAGAAACTAGGGAGGAAGGCTGCTTAAGGAGAAGGTCAGACTTGAGTTCGGGTGAACTCAACTCCAGATAATCAGAGTATCACCCATGCGAAGAATCAAAGAAGCGAAGAAGCAAAGAAGACCAACTTGGTCTGCCTTGTGGAAGGCGCCTTCCATGGGCTGGAAGGTGCCTTCAATGCTTCATGGAAGGCGCCTTCCAACCTATGGAAGGCATCTTCCCTAGTCGTTACCTAAGGATAAAGTTTTATCCTCGGTGGATAAATTCTATCTGATGGAAGGCACCTTAGACCACTTTGAAGGTGCCTTCAAGCCGCGGATAAATTCTTAAGCTTTTCAATGATTGTAAGAGGTTTCTCTACCTTCAACGAAAGAGATCTTTTAGTGTCTTTCACTGCATTGAATTAACAACTGCCTAGGTTATAACCAAGTAAAATTTTGACTGCTTAATTTTTCTTTTAAGTTGTTTAGTTCAGTTTTATTATTACTATTTTAATTGTGCTACTAACTAAATCAAAAGAATGAGAAGAGGTTATTTATTTTATAGGTAATTCACCCCCTCTTGTCGACCCCCGCTGCACCAACACAGACAAGATGCAATATGGAATATATTTGTTGGAACTGAAGTAATGATGGGTTACGCCTCTTGTAGGTAAGGTTGAATTCCTTTTGGTTTAGTTATGAACTAAAGTTGGGTTGATTTAATAATGAACCAAGAGAATTTTTGTTTTGAATCAAGTTAGTTTGATTTTGAACCAAACTTAATGATAGCGGATTGGGTTGCTATTAGGTTTTGGATTTGGGAGACGACTTGCTCCCCAAGTCATTGTGGAGAGATATATATATACTCCTCCATGATGAGAATAATGAATTAATAATTCATTGGAGAACAACTTAATTTGATTAAGGTTTTTTCTCCTCTCTCTTCTCCCTCCACTTCTTGTCGTCGAGCAAAAGATCCAAGGGCAGTTGATAAGATTAATGAAATGGAATGTGTTGTCCACTTAACGAATTAACAAGCTTTAGGAGCTCTAGAGATAGTGTTTCTTTTATCCCTATATATATTTATATTATGCATAGATAGACTGGACCCTAAGCCATTGAGAAGGAACAAAAAAGGGGAGGGCAACTTAACCTTGATAGACAATCCATCTGGGGGAAGCTATTGCTTGTACATAAATGGATAGAGGTGTAAAAAATGAACCCTACCCGTCGACCTGCACCCGACCCGAACCTGAAAACTCTCAACTCGAACCTGATTTTTTCAGGTTGACTCGAGTTGCGTCATCGGGTTGAGTTCATTTTTTTCAGTTTTGATGTTAGGTAAAAGGTTAGATTGAATCATGTATTTGATTAGGTTGTGATCAGATGCGGGAGCTAGCATATTATATAGCAAGAGGAAGTTGAAAGGAATAGTGATACATCGAACCATATAATGTATCTTGATACGGTG
Organism: Zingiber zerumbet; assembly: GCA_037833815.1. Classification (NCBI taxonomy): domain Eukaryota; kingdom Viridiplantae; phylum Streptophyta; class Magnoliopsida; order Zingiberales; family Zingiberaceae; genus Zingiber; species Zingiber zerumbet. The sequence continues at coordinate 3,937,243 of JBBMJZ010413115.1, read as the reverse complement.
TATAAAGGTGGGGCCTGATAAGGCCATGAAGTCAAAATTCAAGGGGACATGACAGTCAAAAGTCAAAGGTATGTGGCAGTCGAAAGTCAAGAGAAGGAGGGAGTTAGACCACCTCATGTCATCAACCGCATAATTTATGGTCGGGCATAGGCAGGGCAGGTCCCCAGATCTGAGACATAAGATGTGGCTTGGACTAGTTCTTGACTTGCCCCTGATTGATTGGACTTCCCTAGCTCAGGCTGTGTAGATGGGCCTAGTACTTTCACTAAAATCAAGACGTGAAAGATGGGTCTCTCGCCATAGTTTCAAATAAAACCTAGTCGATTCGCCACAACTTATCCTCCTCATCAAGGCTCAAGCCTGGTGGTACATCTAAGCGGCCATCCCGAGCTATCTATACTAAACCCGGGTGGGACAGAAAGTGCTAAGTGACAATAATTACAGGGAATCGTAACCTCCTGTCAGAGAATAACTGCTATACATCAAGGAATATTCTAGTGGGCTGCTAGCACTTGTGAATGGAACCTTTCTTCCACCAATAGGAGGCCACTATATATCCTCTCTCATTCGACAGACCCTGACACCCGACATTCGCTGACAATAGGCATGCTCTAAAGGTATGCAGTGTCATATAAAAAAGGGAGGTCCTCTTCCTTAGCCAGGTACGTGCACATATGCACTCATCTTCAACAGTTCTTTTTCTTTAGTACACTGTTCTTCTGGGGAAAAAATACTTGACTTGAGCGTCGGAGGGCCAATGTGAGAACTTTTTCCCTAGTTTCTAGTCTCTAACATTCTGGGTCCTTGTCTGAGTGTGTGTAGAGTTCGCTTACCACCAGTTCTCGTACTTTAGATCTTGGAGTTCCACGTGGGGGTTAGCCTTTTGAACGAGTGTACGTAGAGTGCATCAAAGTCGCCTCTCCATCAACCCTAACTCCATCTCCGCCAGTCTCCGTCTAACTTAAATTTTAGACAAGATTAATTTGGCATCGTCTGTGGGAATCTAGTTCACATGTTCTGGAATATGATGATAGAGGACACTGGTAAGATCAAAGTCACAATGACAGCTGAAAAGTACAAACTATTCAAGGAAGCCAAGAGACGAGCGGCTTCCGAAAAACACACCACCGCTTCACAACCACACAGGATGCTTGCAGTTTCAAAGGACCAAACCCATGCTTCAGATAGGGGGTCTAAGAGGAAACATCCTGAGGATTTCTCCTGAGTTTTCTATTGCGACCCCTATCTGGATTATTATAACAAGAAAGAGAAGTACCAAGCCTCCATGGCCAAGAGTTCCCTGCACAAAGATTCAAAGAAGGGGAAGGTCATAGTTTTTAGGGAGGATCCGAGGGAGTTGCTTGAGGAATTACAAGTGCCCTTCTCTTTGAGGGTGCTCGAGAAAAAAAACTGTCGAAGGGGTATAAGCCCCCAACCATCGGAGAATATGACGGTAGCAATCCAGAAGATCACCTTCATAAATTTCAGAACGCTACGCTGTTATATCAGTACAATGATACCATCAAGTGTCAGGCTTTTTAAACACTCTATTTGACTTAGCACACAAGTGGTTCGACTGGTTGCTTGTTGGATCCATCACTTGCTTTCAAGATTTAGTACACACAATAAGCTAAAAATACATGCATTGATTAATATAGAGCATTATATAAAATACAGATTCCTTAAATGATTACTTCATCAAAAGAAAGAACTCTCGTATTTTACATATGCAAATAAAACACCTTGGATAAGAAGTCCTTGGTGAGCGAGTTTTCTAATATAAAATCTATCTTTATATGTTCTATCATAATTTGACCACTCTAAACTCTTTCTTTAATCGTCATAAATTTTATATCAATGTGTTTAGACTTTGATAAACTATGATTATTTTTGGAATACAGTTCTACAACTTTATTATCATAGTTGATCTTTAATGGCTTGTCAATGCCCCAATGATCTGTAAACTTGTGATAAGGTTATGTATCCATATCCCATGATTTAAAGCTCCATAGTAGACTATAAACTGTGTCTCTATAGTGGAAGTGACTATTAGAGTCTGTTTGATGCTTTTCTTAAATATAACCCCTCCTGTCAGCATGAAGATATAATCTAAGGTGGACCTCCTGCCACTTAAGCATTCAGTAAAATTAGATTCTGAATATCTAATGATCTCCAAATGACCTGATCTTCGATATGTGAGCATGTAATCCTTCATTCTTTGACCTCATAACCCTCTTTACAACTTTCCAATGCTATGATCTAAGGTTACTCAAATATTTATCTAATATCCCCATAATGTATCAAGATCCAATTGCGTACATACTTGAATATACATCAAACTCCCTATTGTCAGTGCATAGGAGAATTACTGCATTTTCTTCATCTCAAGTTCATGGCATGGACATTGTTGCAAGCTAAGTCTATCACCCTTTGACATAGGAGCGTCGCCAGGAGCAAAATTTTTCATGTCATACCAAATGAGTACCTTTTCTATATAAGCCTTTTATGATAATCCAAGTGTACACCTTGAACGATCATGAACAATTTGTATTCCCAAGATAAAAGATATATCACCATATTTCAAATTCAACTAATTGAAATGGCTTAGTTCTAGCAATAGACTCTTATCATTATTTGCAAGCAATATATCATCCACATATAGAATAAGTATAATAAACTTGCTCCCACTGAACTTGATATATAAATATTGATCAACTATATTTTCCTTAAAACCGTATGAAGAAACTATTTGATCAAACTTTCAATACAATTAACGGTATGTCTACTTTAAATCATAAATGGACTTCCTTAGTTTACATACTAGGTGTTTTGAATCTCCCAACTCAAAGTTCTCTAGTTGCACCATATATAAAGTTTTCTCAATGTTTTCATTGAAAAATATAGTTTTAATGTTTATTTGGTGTAGCCTTAGGTCATAATAAGCTACAAGTATCATGATTATCCTAAGAGAATGTTTCATTATAATCGACAAAAAAATCTCCTTATAATTAATATTCTCCTTATGAGAGAATCCCTTAACGATTATGCGTGACTTATACTTTTTGACATTGTCATGTGAATCTCATTTGATTTTAAATATTCATTTACAACTAACAAGTTCACATCTTCAAGCAATTAGACAAGTTCCTAAACGTCATTGTTCACTAGACACTTCATCTCTTCCCTTGTGACATCAATCTATATTTCCAGATGAGGGCCTTATTTGACTTATTGGAAAGATGTGAGATCATCTTCTAACCCTATGTCAAGCTCATGTTCTTGAAGATATACATAATTATGTGACATCATGAATCTCCTTTCTCTAATGGATTTTCTTAGTGACACTTGATCTTGAGGTAGTTAGGAGTCATTATGAGCCATAGGAGGGAATATCTTTATTTGAGCTGATGTATCTTCCAATTGTATTGGAGGGGACATGGAAATATAGTGATCAACTACCCCTTCTTATTGTGTAATTTCAACTGTATATAGAATGATAACCATACACTATTAGCTAAATTGATAGCTATCATATTAGGATCATCAATGTTATGCTCAAATGATATTTTCCTAACTTTATCACTCTCGCCATCCTCAATAAATTTGACATTACCAATCTCGAAAAAGGATCTACTCAAGAGGTTGTAAAACTTAAAACCTCTTGAGTTTCAGAGTATCATACAAAATGACAATTAACGATTCAAAAGTCTAATTTACTTTTATTAGGCATAGCCTCAGTTGGACAACCTGACACAATAGATAATTATTGGTTCCCTTGATTCACACATGAATACCAATGTGATCTTTTAAACCCTATTGATTACGTAGAATACTAGGAGATAGACAACCAAAATTAAAGTTTAGGAAGAAACGACGCAGCATTAAATTCTTATTGATCAAAAATATTCTTACATCAGCCCTAAATAATTATTATATAGACTTCAAACCCTAATACATAAAAAAATTTAAAAAAAAACATATGATAGAAAGGAAAAATTCTAAACAATACTAAAAACCTAAAATATCCTAAATGGACTTTTAAAAATCTAAAAAATATAAAAGATAGAAATTATCAAAAATACTCTAAATATCACACTCGAGAAAAATAATAAAAAGATTAAAAAAAATTTGTTCCCATATCATTCTCTCCATGGTGAAGAAAATTCGTCCTCAAATTACTAGTTATATCATCATCAAAAGCATTGTCGAAGCATTGCGATCTTCTTGGTGTGATGTAGCGGAAAGCTATTGAATTCGTTGATTCACGTATGAATACTAGAGGCAATCTTCTAACCCTATTGATTCATGCACGAAAATCAAGAAATAGAAAGGTAAAACTCCTCATTCCTGAAGAAGGAGAAAACGATTGACTCCACAAGATCAACCTCACTTTGATACTAACTGATGCAATGAATAATTATTGATTTCATTAATTCACACACGAATATCAAAAGTCATCTTCTAAACCCTGTTGATTCTATAGAATATCAGGAGATAAACAACCAAACTCGATGTTTGGAAAGAAATGGCGTAGTGGCAAATTCTTATTAATCAAAAACCTCCTTGACATCAACCTAAAAATTATTTATATAGACTTCAAAGCCTAATACACAAAGAAAAGAAAGAAATCATGATACAAAGGAAATATTATAAATATACTAAAAATCTAAAATATCCTAAATGGACTCAAAACCTAAAAATATAAAGATATAAGTTATCAAAATATCCTAAATACTAAACTCGATAAAAATAATATAAAGGTAAAAATTTCTCTTTTATTCCCACATCACAACCTTAGACATGTAGATAGATGCCTAAGACTAGGCACTTTCCTATCCACAACTCGTATGAGGTCTTCGTTACTGCCTTACTAGGACTTTGTTAAGTAAGTAAACCGTAGTCTTGAGTGTCTCATCCCATAAAAACTCCGGTAGTAAAGAAAATGCAATCATACTTCTCACAATATCTTTTAGGATTCGATTTTGTTTCTTCACTACATTGTTCTATTGAGGGGGCCCAGGTGTGGTGTATTATGTAATGATTCCATACTCTGCAAGATAATTCATAAATGACCCAGAACTTTGTTCACTAGATCTATCAGATCTACCATAGTATTCACTAACATAGTTTAATTTTATGGTCGTAATCTTCTAATTACCAAGTTAATTTTTAACTTTGGTTTTGAAGGTTTGGAACATGTCTAGGGATTGTGACCTCTTGTGAATAAGATAGAAGTATCCATATTAGAAATAGTCATCTATAAAATTTATAAAGTATGTTTGTCCGTTCCAAGAAGCCTTAGGGAATGATTTATATATATCTGTATATATAAGCTCTAAGACTCCATTACTGCTCCTTGAACTTTTATTACTTTTGTTTCTTATTTTCCCCTTGATACACTCAATGTAGATTTTAAAATCTAACATATCTAGGAAATCATAAATTTCTAGTGATATTAATCTTTTTAGGAGTTATTTAGAGATATACCCTAAACACTTATGTCATAACATGGATGAATTCTCTTTCGTCACACCATACTTTACACTTATACTATGCATCACAATATTATTTGAAAGAGTTTTAGTGTCCAATTTGTATAATTTATCAACCAAGAATCAATCCCACATAAGATAGAATTTCAAAAAATACTAAATTTTTCATTTCCAAATGAACAAGTGTATTCAAATTTGTCCAAACATGAAATAGAAATTAAGTTCAGTCTAAATAACGATACTACAAATATATTTTTCAAATTCATAAGTATATTTTTCCCTAAACAAACTCTAAAGACACCTATCACCTCTACTTTCACCTTCTTGTCGATTCCTGTATAGATGAATCTTTCAACATCAATTGACATTCGGCTCTTGAAGAAATCTTGCATAGTTACACTTATGTGAATAGTTGTATCAATATTTATCCACTAAGGGTTATAATGCACAGTAGTTAGGTTCACTTCTAAACTAATAAAGTTGACAAGTTTATCTTTCTTGACACACTAGTTAGCATATCTGGGACAATCTTTCTTCAGATGGTTTTTCTTTTTATAAAAGAAACAAGTTGGGTTTAAATCTTATTGCTTTTGAACCTTATGCCCTGGAGCCTCTGCCATTGCAAGTTATTTACCCTTACCTTTACTCTTACTTTATCTTTTATTTTCTTCTAGTTCAAATATTGAGATGAGGATGCAAAATAAGCACTGTGAGATGTGTCTCTTCTTCCTGTATACACTGAGTTATGAGCTCATTTAGTGTCTACTTCTACTTTTGAGTGTTGTAACTTATCTTAAAGGTAGTAAACTGTGTAAGCAGAAAGATTAGGATAAGGTTAATATTTTTAGACATATCTAACTTTAGTATCTTACGCCTTGTAACCAAGTTTGGCATTTCCATGATATACTCTCTAATGCTACCCTTCTCGTTGTACCACATATACACTAACTTCATGAGAACTATAGTAGTCTCAATCTTTTCGTTCGAAACAAATCAATTTATTAACTCCTTAATTAAGATTTTATCATCTGTATTCTCAGTAATCAAACCTTTAAGTGATTCCATAATGGACATCTTCATGATGATTAGATTCATGTGAGTTGATCGCTCCCACTTATCATATATCACCTTTTGTACCACAGTGGAATCACTAGTTAAAGATGCATGACGATTGTGCCTAAATGTAAAGTCTAGATCCATGCAGCCTAAAAGTATTGTTATATATTTTTTTATTGTCCAAAGTTTGTGCTAGTAAGTATAAAAATATTGTTCAAATTAGCAGATATTGAGAACTCTACATAAACAAAAGTAAAGAATATAGCTTAATATAACTAAATAAAGCATGTATCTTTATAGTTGTGTAGTAACATAATGCAACAAACAAAACATGTAATTTATAGATATTGATTGAGATACCTAATGCAATATTACACTAAGTTTTTAGACTAAATTATAATTTACTAGTGGTACTCTCCAAACAACTCATAATCACCTTTATTTGTCACATAACTCACCTTCCTTTGGGTTGACGCATTATGCGCATGATATTTTATTCATGAGCTTTCTTAATTAGCTTATATTTTCAACACCACTTACAACACTTCTAATCAGTTATATAGTTCTCCTTCTTTTGGGTTGATACATTATGCGCATGACTTTGAAGCAAACTAGACTTGTGAGCTTCCTTAAACATATATCTGACATAAGAATGATTTTTCTTTGGGTCAATCACCCTTAGCATAAATATGCATCCCTCTACGCTAACACTCTTAGCCTCCCCAATAGTTCTCGCTTTGGTGATAATATAGATTCAACTAAGCAATAAGAGCAAGGAAGAATATAGGAAAAAGAGCTGCTAAAGGCTTAGCTAAAATTAATTATCAATTAATTAGTATCAACTACCAATCAATTGACACATTTCTCAATTAATTGCCAACGGGAACAATCGATTGATACACTGTATATGTCAATTCCTGGACATGACAATCAATTGGTACACAATAGTTGAGTTCCTTGATTGACTTGGAAAGCTTCTATTTATCTACTCTAATCAATTGGTCCAGTCAATTAGTGAGCATCAATCGATCCAACAATCGATTTGGAAACATTCTGTGAACAACAAAATAAACTGCAATCAATTGGTGCTTTTTGGCAATCAATTAGTGTTATCTAGTCGATCAACCTAATCGATTCCACAATCTTTTGTATTCGACCTAGGTTCCTCCAATCAATTGGTGCTAATCAATCAATACACCCAATCAATTTCAGACACTTATGTGCACAACCCATGTTTAGCAATCAATTGGTCCTCATAACAATCGATTAATGAACATCAATCAATCGTCTAATCGATTTCAATTCTTTCTGTGCATGATTATGGGCATCCCAATCAATTGGTATTTATGATGATCGATTGGTGAATACTAATCGATCAACCCAATCGATTTGAGAGTTTTCTGTGCCCAAACTTTTATTTATCAATCAATTGGTGCCTTTTACCAATAGATTGATATAAAAAAAAACCTAATTTTTAAACATAACTTTTTAGCTAAAGAAACCCCTAAATCACGTTGTCAATCACATTCTTCACAAATAATGTGAAAATCTTGAAAAACTTGATTCATAGATTTAATCCTAACCTATTTATGCTATATTTGATAAATATACATCAATTTTGCTCATCCATATAGAATCAAATAAATTGATGTATATGTACCAAATCGTCAAAAAAGTAATCCGCACATCGTAAAAGATGGCAATAAGTTACTCCTAAGCTTTGATACCATTTGAAAGAAATAGCAATACATCGAAAACAAACCATATGATGTGTCTACAATAGGATCTTACTATCATCAAACTTTAAAACAATATTGAAAATTGAAACAATAGCTAACAATGGGCTAATCTGAATCCATCGCAAGAGGCATTGATCTTACTTGTTGCCAAAGATCTTGCAAGCATGGAATGATCTTGTATAGGAGTGGGCGACAATCCATAGTCCTTTTTAATAGGGAAAACAGAAGAAGATGAAGAAGCTCTATTGAACCTCAAATTCAAAGATGCACAAATTAAGAAATTTCTTCCCTTATATACCTTGACCCATCTTATAGGGACCATCCACATAAAACCCATACATCATTAACAATTCATTAATGTTAATAAACTAGGTTAACGGTCTACACATTGAATTTACATCCAATAATATAGATCTCCCTTCATGCTTAAAGTATTAGATCACTTAATTGAGGTTTAATTTCCTTAATAATAATTAGTCGTATGTATGTTAATTAAATGTAAACCCATACTTTAGAGATTTAAGTCTACTAATGTCGACTTAATCCTTCAGAAATCTCAATGAATAAATGGTGATTGATGTGTATCAAGATTAAGTCCCGACAGATTAAGAATGATAGAAGATGAAGTCCTAACTAGTAAAGGTTGATCGAAAATTTGACAAAGTGAAGAAGGCCTAAATAAAGGTTCTTGATCCTGTACGAGATCAAATTGTGGGTTGACTCCCGTCAGATATAGCTCTACCAAGTAGTCTCATGTCAGGTTGAGTTTTTATCGAGTCAGCTTCCCCATATCTTCTCATGTCAGATCGAGTTCTGTTGAATAATTTCCTATATATCAGGTTGATTCCTGGTGGTGGTTGTCTCTATTGAACAATTTATTGGTCCTTTAAGTCATCTAGAATGACAATTAATTCATTAATAAAATAGTTAATTTATTATAATATCCATAAGCTACTATTGAACATATTTGGCTAATGGTACAAGGAGTCGATTGATGAATCATTAATTTGTTGTAATAGAATAGTTAATTTATTATAACAATAGTTTCTAGAAGTTATTATTGAAACTAATAGGTCCAAACAATCCACTAAAGTGACGAGTGCAGAGGTTGCACGCTAGTAACTAGTTGATTGATGTTGACGTGCAGTTGATTGGTGCAAAGTGAAGCTTTCTTTCACCATAAACCATTCAACTACATTAGTTATTAAATAGTACTTCATTCTTCCTTTCTAATAGGTGAAGTTTATGTTGTTGAAAAGTGGAGGTCTTGCTACCTTGAAACCCTCTTGTGCTACCATCTCCTCTAAACTTTGTTTCTTTGAATGATTAGTTCTTTGGAAGCGACAAAGCTCTCATACTAATTGTTGGATCAGTTGGAGCACTAGAGGAGGTGAATAGCCCATAGTTTATTTCTTGTTCCTATGAATCTTGTCACATAGGGGAAACTTAAACAAGAACAAGAAAACAAATCAAGTGTTTATTGTGGCTCAATAGTCCTCCATTGGACTCCTATTATATGACATAGGTGGATCACTCATTGAATTCATCTCTAACTTTTTCCTTCTTAAGTAACAATTAGAGGTGGAGAATGTTAGGATTAGTGCAAGCTAGAGAGAGATGTTAAATATAATTATCTCTATCAGGTGGACTTATTTGTAAGTTGTATATGTGAATATGATCTGAACCCTTTAAAATGATTTAACTTATGCTTATTGAGTTCGGTTATTGGATGTAGACCATGTATGTGTAGAACCTTTAGTCCTGTATCTATTATCATCTATATGATGATAATATATTTTCAGTATATATATAGATTTATAGTCCCACATCTATTATTATCTATGGGTTGATAATAGATGTCTACTATATATAGAGTTGGTCCTCAAGGGCTTAGGGCTTAGGGCATCATCTTGACATAGTTTCTTGTTCCCCATTGACAAGAAGTTTTGCGACGCCAACATCTCCTAATTCCCTTGGAAGACCTTCCTTTCCGCTGTATCTTATTCCATAGAGATCAAGCCGACGACGCCAAAGACAAGGATATGACTCTTCAATCAGGTTCCTTGTCTATTATGTTTATGTATTTATTTTTATTATGTTATATTCTCGATGAAACCAAGATTCATGCTCATATGATCTTCATTTTCCTATTCGAATTCTTATTTCGGTTGTCTAGAATTCATGTGGTTTAGGTTTTCCGAGAACCATCAATTGGTATCATAGCCATGACTCACTTTCATCGATTTCATGGTTTAAAGTTTAAGTTTTTTCGTCGATTTATTATTTGTTTGCTAGATTAATTTTCTTAGTATAATACAATTATTTGATCGTCGAAATCTTTTTGTATAGAAAATCTAGGAAAGACTTGATTTTCCATATAACAATGGTTTAATGGATTGCTTTGATCGACCAATCGATTACCAAGCCTAACACATCGAACAAAATCGACAGAAATTGATTAAGAATTTTTCTTAAATGATTTCCCGCTTTAAACTCGCGACTATGTCAATTTTAATTGATTAAGTTTAATTTTTAATCAATTAAGATTATTTTTATTTGATTAATTCTATTAATCGATTAAATAAAAAATTATTAAATAAAAAACGTGAAACAGTATATTTATTATTTCATTAAAAAAAATAATACGGTTTCAATTGATGAGATAGTATTTTATGTATATTTTTTTATATTCACTATTTCAACGGAAACAATATAATAAAATTTAAAAAAAGTATTTTGAATGAAACAGAAAATGAAAAAAACAATTAAAAAGTAAATATATATGTTTAGTGTTTCATAAAAAAATGTATTAAATATTTTTTATAAATAATTAAGAGATTAAATAGTATTAAATAATACTATTTAATTATAAAACTGGGTCATGTAGTCGCATATAGTAGACTTTCAAATCGATTATGATAATCGATTGGATAAAACCAATCAACTATCATATGATATCAATCGATTGATAAGTCTAATTTGGAGTTGTTAAGGTTGATTAAATAATTTCTATTCGAGTTATATTCCTAAAATTTTCTTGAGTATATCTACACAACATGCTACTAAGTTGAACTAATGTGTCGGCCCAAAAGAAGACACCTTTAGTAGGTTTAGTGCATTTTGTGTTGGTAGACGTATATCTATGCTAAAAGTAATCCACCCAAAGGAAGTTACTTTTATGTCAGATATATGCATAAGGTAGCTTACAACTATAGAATAAAATATTATTTTATTCAGATCATGCACAAAATATGTCAGCTTAAAGGAAGACATATTATGTGGCCGATTAAGGTTGTTGTAAGCTATGGACTAAAAAATAACTCATATAAAGTGTCATATTATGCGCACAATGGGTCGGCCCAAAGAAAGGCACGTTGTGTGACTAATTAAAGTTTGAGTTATATTAGAGAGTATTGCTAACAAATAATGTGTCGGCCCAAAAAAAGGCACATTATGTTATACTTGGTATCTCATAAAGAGCTCATTCATATGCATTTAAAATTTTATTTTATTTACATAATTTTATATTACTTATATGTTCTTGGCTTTAGTAAAATCGTGAACTTAAATAAATTTCTCTCTTTAATTTTAATGCAATCTGTAATTGCCAGCATTAATAACATCCCAACACTAATTGGTTCGAATTTTGTTGAATGGAAAGAATACGTGATCGTAGTCTTAGGCTGCATGGACTTAGACTATGCATTAAGGAATGATCGCCCCGCACCTCTGACCAGTGCTAGCACTATAGAGCAAAGGACTGAATTTCAGCTGTGGGAGAAATCAAATCGCATGTGTCTGAGTATCATGAAGCTTTCCATACCGACACCAATAACAGGCCCAATAACTGAGGGAGAAGATGCTAGGCGTTTCCTGAACCAATTAGCAGACCCATTCACCTCAAATGAAAAGGTCGGGACTACCACACTTCTTACGAAGTTGGTAACCATGCGGTACAATGGTAAAGGAAACATAAGGGAGTACATTATGGAAATGTCCAATATAGCGACAAGTCTGAAAGCACTAAAATTTGATATGTTTGAGGGTATGCTAGTGCATTTCGTCTTGATGTCTCTACCTGCACGGTTCACTCCTTTTAAGACATCGTATAATACTCAAAAGGAAAAGTAGACATTGAATGAGCTTATTGCTCAATGCGTGCAAGAGGAGGAGAGACTAAAGATTGAGACATCTGAGAGTGCTCACTTAGCATCTGGTTCTCAAAGTGCAAGTAAGAAGCGAAACAGGATCAATAACAAAGGAAAAGGAAAACAAACTGCAGATTCGGGAGGCAATGGTCATAAGGAGCACAAGAAGCAAGATAAGGAATCCACTTGGTTCTTTTGCAAGAAGAAAGTTCATATAAAGAAAGTCTGCCTCAAGTACGCTAACTAGCGTGTAAAGAAAGGTAAACTTCTCAACTTTATTAGTTCGGAAGTCAATCTAGCTATTGTACCCACTGACACTTGGTGGATAGATACCGGTGCTACTACTCACATAAGTGTCACTATGCAGGGTTATCTCAGGAGCCGACTTCCGCTTGATGGTGAAAGATACATCTATACAAGAAATGGAAAAAAGGCTAAAGTCGAGTTGATTGGTGTTTTTAGGTTTTGTTTAGGAACCAATGTTTTTCTGGATTTAGAAAATACATTTATTGTATCGTCTTTTCGACAGAATTTAATTTCAATTTCTTGTTTGGACAAATTAAGTTATTCTTGTTCATTTAGAAATGGAATTTTCAGTATTTTCTTAATTCAGTGTTGGTTGGCAATGGTTCCTTGGTTGATAAGCTTTATAAATTGAACATCTTTACTCCTACAGTTAACAACGTGATAATGCATAGTATAGGTACGAAACGTAAATTGACTAACGAGAATTCTTCTATATTGTGGCATAGGCGTTTAGACATATATCCAAACAACGCCTAGAAAGGTTAATGTCACATGGAATTCTCGGTTCCCTTGATATGTCAGACTTTGATGTGTAGAGTGTATCAAGGGGAATACCACTAACAAAAGGAATAAATGGGCTAGCCGTTGTAGTGATGTTTTGGAGCTAATACATACGGATATTTGTGGACCATTCCCTAAGGTTTCTTGGAATGGGCACACATATTTTATTAGCTTCATAGACGACTATTCCAGATTTGGCTATCCGTACCTTATTCATGAGAAATCGCAATCTTTGGACATATTCAAAATTCTCAAAGCCGAAGTTGAACTTCAACTAGGTAAGAAAATTAAAGTTGTCTGATCCGATCATGGAGGTGAATATTACGGTTGATATGATGGATCAGGTGAACAACGTCAACGACCTTTTACTAATTACCTTGCTGAGTGTGGAATTGTGCCTCAGTATACCATACCTTGTACACCCAGTCAGAATGGTGTAGCTGATTGTCGCAATCGAACCTTAAAAGACATGGTAAGAAGTATGATGGCTTTCACTTCTCTACCAGAGTCCTTGTGGGGTGAAGCACTCAAGACTGCAGTTTACCTACTCAATAGAGTACCTAGTAAGGCAGTAACTAAAACCTCATTCGAGATATGGATGGGTAAGAAGCCTAGCATTAGACACTTACATGTCTGGGGTTGTCTAGTTGAAGCTAGGCCTTACAACTCTAATGAAAGAAAACTGGACTTAAGAACAATTAGTTGTAATTTTATAGGTTACTCTGAGAAGTCAAGATGGTATAAATTTTATGATCCCTCTAATACATCTTTTTTCGAAACGAAAAATGCCAAGTTCATTGAGGATAGTGGGAGTAATAAAATCAGGGTAGTATCTTTTGAGGAAAGCATTGACGATCCTCTTGTGGTTACTACTGGTACGATCAGTAGCAGTATGGTTATCATACCACATATTATGGGCATCACACATCCAGTGAGCCAAGATATTCCCATGACATTTCTAATACAGTTGGAGGAACCTGCCACTGAAATTGAAGTATTGTTGCTTATTGATGAGCAAGTACCTCAACCACCTCAAACACAAGTGTCTTTAAGGTGATCCATAAGGGAACGGAGAACCACGAATTCACATGATTATGTTTATCTCTAAAAGCATGATTTTGACATAGGGTTGGAGAGTGATCTTACATCTTTCCAAGAAGTCAAACAATGCTCTAACCCTAAAAGGTGGATTAACGTCATACAAGAAGAGTTGAGGCCTATGGAGGACAATGATGTTTGTGTACTTGTCGAATTGCTTGAAGGAATGAAGCCCATTGGTTGTAAATGGATATTTAAAACCAAGCGGAATTCAAGGGGCAATGTCGAAAAGTATAAGGGTCGTCTTGTTGCCAAGGGATTCACTCAGAAAGAAAACATTGATTATAAGGAGGTTTTCTTACCTATGTCGATGAAAGACTCCCTTAGGGTAATCATGACACTTGTAGCTCATTATGATTTAGAGCTACATCAAATGGACGTAAAGACTGCATTCCTCAATGGAGACATAGAGGAGTCTATATATATGGTACAACCAGAGGACTTTGAGTCTAACGACTCAAAGCACCTAGTATGTAGATTAAAGAAGTCCATTTATGGTTTGAAACAGGCATTCCGTCAGTAGTACAGGAAATTTGATCAAGTGGTTACCTCATTTGGATTTAAAGAGAACCCCGTTGATGAGTGCATATATGTCAAGTTCAGTGGGAGCAAGTTTGTTATACTTGTTTTGTATGTGGATGATATATTGCTTGCGAGTAATAATAAGGGTATGCTACAATAAATCAAGTCATTTCTATCTGGTAATTTTGAAATGAAAGATCTTGGTGAAGCACCCTTTGTTTTAGACATACAGATTTATCGTGATCGTTCAAGAGGCATTCTTGGACTTTCACAACAGACCTATATTGAAAAGGTGCTGATAAGGTATGGTATGCAGAACTGTACACCTGGTGACACACCTATGTCAAGAGGTGACAAGTTCAGCTTGTAGCAGTGTCCAAAACTTGAACTTGAAATAAAGGAGATGAAGCAATTCTC
>JBBMJZ010413115.1:3902658-3914195 GCA_037833815.1 Zingiber zerumbet | reverse complement strand
GAGAGGTTAGCATTTAATTTATATTCATAGTTGAATATTATAAATTCATGAAGTAATAAATGTAGGACCGAAAAGCGTGATAGAAGGGGGGTTGAATATGGCTAATTTGAAAATCTTCTTTTTCTTTTAAACACAAACACAAAGATACGCAACAGAAAGAATAAAATAAGACAAGGATTCTGGTGGTTTTACTTGGTTCGTAGCCTAGTCAACTACTACTCCAAGGCCCATAATCTTTGATCACTTTGATGGACAATCCACTATAAGAGACAAAGCAAACTCGTACAGTGAATGAAGATGTATAATAACAACCTACTATCACCTTTTAAGTAAATGCAAGTAATAAAAACAATATACCGACAATCGAACAAGTAGAAAATGAGCGTAGATTGTTGAAGAGCATTTCAGTGTCGTAGTAGCAGCACTTGCACGTTCTGAGCAACAGAAGAGTATGAGATGATTAATGAAAATTGATTGTTCAACCTTTGACCTTGAGGTCCTTTTATAAGTTTTTCATTCGGTCGACCAAACCTCTTTTCGGTCAATCGAGCTCCAGAATCTGCCCGGCTTCGCGTCCAGGTTCACAATTTGCCCAGATCATATCTTCCACGAAATCTGCCTTTATCAGTCGACCGAATCCTAGTTCGGTCAATTGATCACTTAAAACTTCTTTTGTTGCTTGCTCCGAGCTCATCCGATCTCAAGTTACCAAGAATGTTCGATCAACTGATTTGCTATTAGTCAACCGAACTAATATTTCCTTCTTCGACATAATTTGAATCTTATCTGATCTCATTAATGGGGTTTGGTCGACTAAACCACCCGCTCAGTCGACCGAACCCTTTGTCAAATTAAGATCTTTGGATTCTGCATGCGTGGCCACTGACAGAGTCTGATTCTGACTCCCGAGTCAAAAGTTATGACCCTTTGAAGTTCAAGGGCCATGATCCTGCAAAGATTACAATATGCATGTATTAATATGACAGTTTGGACTATCTGGTCTCGACTTAGAAACCTCTATTGGTTTCTTCAGTTGGATTAATGTCTAAGGTTTTTGTCCCAAATGAGACAACCTCATTGCACTCCACTCTAGGAGCTTACCTTAACTTACCCGCCAAACATTCGGTCCTCTAGACCTGTTTGGACTTAATCGACTAAGACTTTTCAACAACACTGAGTTAGCACAATAGATATAAAATAGTAAAGTCAAGCAGTGTTAGTAACATTTAAGATTCGCTGGTCTGGTCGTGGTTGATCGGAAACCTTTTGGTCATACTTGCTTAGAGTTTACTCCTCCAAGACTTTTCATCTGCCTAACATTCAGTTAGGACTAGTTACTCGGTAAACTTCTCACCACTGTCTAACCTCCAGTTAGGACTTCCCGTTGCCTAGCCTTCGGTTAGGATTAGTCACTCGGTAGACTTTTTACCACTGCTAAGACTCCGGTCACCTTGACGCTTGATCTTTTCCTTTTGCTAGTCAACTGGCCAACTTTAACCTAACTAGACTCCATTAAACATATTGCCAAACAAATATCAAAACCTTGGAGGTCGATTGTACCAACAATAAATACTCAATTAGTTATACTAATTGACTAATTAATTGCCAGCTAGTTACTAATTATTTGCTGAAGGGGAGCCTTGGCGCAACGGTAAAGTTGTTGCTTTGTGGCCAAAAGGTCACTGGTTCAAATCCTGGAAACAACCTCTTGCAAAAAGCAGGGTAAGGCTGCGTACAATGGATCCTTCCCCGGGACCCCGCATGACAGGAGCTTCGTGCACCGGGTTGCCTTTTTTTTTTTTAGTTACTAATTATTTGCTATAACTAAATTGTATTATTTGTATAGCTTATATAATATTATATCAAATAATAAAATATAATATATATCAAATATATTTTAACACTAAATAATATTTTTGTATTAACTTGGCACTTAATTGTTGGGAGAAATGATGCTTCTCAATGGCGGGTCTGATCAAGTTGTTTTGGATTCAATGCTTCGTTTATGGTTTGATGGTCCCAAGTGTTTGACATGGTTTAAGAAGGGTTTAATTGTATTTTTGATGTGTGCATTGTGTACGGACTTATAATAGTGCATATAGAGTTGGATAACTCGATGCAATTGAGTTAGTTTGCTTGAGTTGGATGGATTGAAGACTTGGTGTGAAATGGACTTTGGAAGACAAGCTGAGAAAGATGATACACGGAACAAGCTTGTAGAGCCTGTTGCATCTAATGTACTGAAGGCTTGATGCAAGATATACTTTAAGGTGGTTCGAAGCGAGGTGGACTCGTGGGCTTGCTCCTTAGACCCTTGTGAAGGAACCAAATTTAGTGGATTTACAAGGTGGCTCATTGGATGAGTTAATACGTTGTAGAGTAAGAGCAAAGTTGATAAGCCATGTAGTTAGTATTCATATTTGTTTTCTTGTGTTTATGTCAACTATAACCACACACTAGCATCCTACATGAAATTAAATTGTGATTGTCTTTGTTTTGTAAGAAAGTTTATTTTAAGCCTTGGGAAATCAATCTCCTGCACTAGAGGAGCAGCACATGCTAGGCAGATGCAACAAAGCTAAGGCAATAAAGGTGACTGCTATGGAAGCACAAGTTACTTCTTTGGGGCAATCTATCTCCAAGGTGCAGTTCACCATAGAGGTGGTTAGTGTTGTTAGCTTAGGGAAGATATCTCCAAAGTAAAGTCCATCATTGGGATCTCACTAACTGTCTAAACCAAGTGGAGATGGAATGTGGTGAGTTAGGTGTTGCCACCATGAAAGTCATCCCATGATCAGATTGTATCCCATTCTCATTATTGGTCATCTCAAAGTACACGTCCCATTCTCATTATGAGGTTCAATGCACATGATTATATCCCATTCTCATTGTTGGTCATCTCAGAGTGCAAGTCCCACCCATCCAAATGCCTTTAGATTGGCATTTTATTCTCCTCAGATATTAAATTTTAAAATATTAATGATAATATTAGATGTTAAAAGTTAATAAATATGATGTGCATAAGTGGATTTTTGTTAAATTGTATAATCCTATAATCCTGTGATCAGATTGACCTGATCTTATGAAGTCCTTGTCACTGTTCTAGATTGGATGTTGATTTTGACAACCATGGTTACTTGGTTTACTGTTCTGCTCTTGTGGTCTCATGGGATGAGAACATGAAGAAGAGTCTTTCAAGAATCGAGTGAATATAAAATGATTCAATATTTTCATTTGAAGGGTGTCATTGATTTCTATCCGTTTACTAATGGTTGAGGATTTAGTTTTACATGCATCACTTAATAATGAATATGACCTCCATCAACATAAAGCAACAATTGAGATGCCTTTGCACATATATCACATTTTGGCATTGTCCATATCTTTCTTGAATGTTATGCCCAATTTTACTATTTGATAGTACAAATATAAACTATTTTCTACAATCCTTCTCTGAGGTTAAAAATCGTGTCATCTTGATGTGGTTAGCCTCACAGACTGAAATTCCAGAACATCAATCTTGCCTTTTCTTTTATGTGACTGATTTTCACTTGGATTTCCTCAGCTGCGGATGTCCTCCTGTGGAGATGTAGATGGATTTCAATTGCGGTTGTGTTAGCTGCTACCATTGCCTGGTTGTTATTTGAGCGATCTGGATTATCATTCCTTACCATCTGTTCCGATGTGCTACTTATTTTGATTGTGATTCAGTTTGTGTGGGCTAAGAGTGCTGTTCTTCTAGATAAGCAAGTTCTATCTTATTAAATGAGCCATTATTATTTTTTTTGGGTAGGAAAACACACTTCTAGATTTATGGCATTTTCTCTTGGGCAGGCCACTCCAACCATTGCCAGAATTAGTTTTAACAGAGGAAATGGTGAACAATGCTGCTGTTTCTTTCCGTGTAAAATTTAACAATTTGCTGATGATGGCCCATGATATCACTCTTGGCAAGGATTTCAGGATCTTTTTTCAGGTTGGAAATGGTTGCAATTTTTGTTGCAACTAAATCATCTTCATTTGTTGCCAATGTCAATACTTAATGAATGTTTATTGTTATATTTGTTGTATAGGTGGTTGGAATGCTTTGGATATTGTCCATTGTAGGAAGTTTCTTTTCCTTCTTCACTCTTGCGTATATAGGTACGACTTTCTCCTATCATTGTCAAGTCATCAGCAGATATTGCATTAATGCCTGTCTGTTTTTATTATCAAGTCATAAACAGTGCTTCCATGATATGAAGCACTTGCTTTCTCCTGATGCACACGAAATAAGATAGATGTGTCCATATATAACAATCAGATAAAGGTACTCCAGGAGCATTCTTATATTGCATTATGGAGACTGTACCAACAATGTTTTGCTTCCTCTCAGAGTGTTATCTTTTAGTGAAGAGGTTACAGTTTTCCTGATGGTACCTTGTTACATACTTGCAACTGTATGATGAACCAAATACCTTTTATGTTTGGCTGGTTAGGTCCATTCTGTTGCTCAGAAACTTAATGGAAATCAGAATGATTTGGAATGATGAGTGGAACATTTGTTTAGTTAATGGCATGACAAGTGAAATAATTCATTCTATGATTAACTTGTTATTTGCTCAGCAAGTTTGACTCACCTGGTCTGTTGACCTTCAGCTCTGCTTGACTATCTAACTCTTTAATCTATTTGCTCGATTTGACTCTTATGGTTCATCATACTCTTCTAGTCGTTTGACTACTCAGATTCTTTTGACCAATCTGACTGTTTGTCTTCCTGACATGCGCGCTTGTTAGGTATGCTTAGTTCATCCAGCGTTGTTAGCTTGTCTTGTCTGCCTTGCTTATTTGATTAGCCCAGTGGTTCAGTCTGCTTGGCTCATTTGACCTATCCAACTTATTTTGTCCATCTGGCTCATTCAGTTCTCCCGACCTCTTTGAACCCTGCTAGTTTTCTTAATCATGCCTTCTTTTTGACCAGTCTGCCTGGCTGCCTCTTACAAAGTTGGTTCGCCTAATCCATTCAGCTCACATAGTCGGCTTAACCAAATATCCATCTTTTAGCTTCATTTTTGCTTGGAAATTAATAAGTGATATTATATATTTGGTACAGATTAAATGATGCATTCCTTTTAAACTCTGATACAGAATGGGTCAGTTCTTGAAAATATCTATCCATCTTCAGTTGATCCATTCAATCATTAGAAAGAAATCATTGTAGGATCCATTCATGTTCCGATCTGTTGCACCTTTCCAAACCTTTCAAACATGACCTAAAGGGTTATTGAGATATTTGTCGTATGGCAAATATCTAATATCATTTGCTTAAAAGAGCTGCACTCTGCTAATCCTGACCATTTCAGATGAATAGGTTGGTTTTGTCACTCTCACTTGACTAACTATTATATGGTTTCCCCAACTCATTTTCTGTTCATTCAAGTGTTTTTAGTGGAATGTTCCCACCTCTGATGAAATATTGAAACACTTTAATCCATAATCACTCAAACTTTACTGGATATTATAATTAAATTAAGTTGATTCTTTCTTATGATGGCAGGGATCTTATTGTCATTCACCATACCCGTACTGTACAACAAATACGAAGTTCATGTTGATAAATGTGCTGGGTTTGTCCACCGGAAATTCTCGAAGCACTACAAGATAGTGGATGAGAACGTAATTAGCAAACTGCCAAGACGTTTTTCCAAGAACAAAGATGCATGATTTGATAATTCAACAACTTGCCTAGTTGCTCCTCCTTTCGAATTGGTCTGCTCTTGAGAAATTTGTTGTTACTGCACTGAGCAATTTATCTTGTAAAATCTAGTTCCTGTAAATCTAGTACTTGTGCTCTTTGGCAGTGCTCACCATCACTTGCTAAATCGTTTCTGAAAGGGTAGGACCTGTATACACAGTAAGTCGGACCGCGTTATGTTGTCAAAGTGAGTACTAATTGAAGTGTACATCAATCTGTGAATGAGATGATTGCGAGTCAGACATACATGCTTGAAGACCTTGATATATTGAGCGGACTAGTACCAGTATAAAGCAGTCCTATTAGATCAAGGGTTGTGTTTGAATTTTTTAAATAATTTTTTAAGGAAAATCTTGGTGCAACAGTAAAATTATTATAGTATGATGTGGAGGTTACAGAATCAAGTTTCGAAAATAGTCTCTTGCAATATAGATTATAATTGTGTATAATAGATTCTTCTTTAGGATTTCACATTGGCAGGAGTTTATTGAGTTTTATTTTATTTTAATGTTCTGTCTGACATTTGGATAATATATTAGTTTAAGTTAGGCAGTTGTGTTATATTTGGTTAAAATTGATAAGTTCAAGTGGATTAAAATTGATCAGACATTCTAATAAGAATGGACAAAAATAAAATACTATAAGAAGTTGACAAACATACAGAACAAAAATGAGTAAGAAGAAAAAAATTTAAATGGTGCTGACAGATGAAAAGTCTTACAAATAGTTAAGTTCAATAGATGTTCACAATAGGACATGTTAAAGTTGATGCTTGACAAATGATCTAAATCCAAGTAGGTTAAGGTAAATAGGTCAAAATTGACTGAATAGTTGACAAGTGAAAAAAGTCCTAATAAATTTAGGTTGATTGACTGTTAGATAAATAGAAATTCTAAGGACTAATCTCTTGACAAGTGAAAATCTACAAATCAATATTGATGGACACTGAGCAAAGGATAAGCCTCTAAGCAATAAAGTCTTTGTAGATTGATACTAGGTAGATAAGGAAGTTTTGAAGACATGAGATCTCTCAGTAAGACAAGGACATTCGGAAGGTAGTCGAGTGATATATGAGTCAACTAAGCAGTTGAATTGAGTTGGATTGTAATTAAACAAAATGTTTCTATTTGAAAATCAGTTGACCAAACAATTAACTAGGACATAATCTGTCATCTAATATTGGAGAATCAGACAAGTAATGCAATTGTTGAAATATAGGGGAAAAAAACCCATTAATCTAATAGATTTGGCTGCAGTTATCATATAACAGTTACTACAATAATTCAATTCATTAGGTGGAAGATCAGTCAATTCAAGTAATCATTACGAGCAAGATAATTGACTATATGCAAGTTCAATTGACACAATTAGTAGACGCATTGTGTGATTTGAGTTTGTATTTTGCATTTTTGTTGTACACTAACTCAGTTATAGATGCGAACATGAAACTAAAGTGAATGACTATTCACCCCCTTCAAGTTGCGATCTCAATCCAATAAGTTGTATTAAAGCAGGTTGCTCACGTGATTAACTGTCAAACAAGTAAAGTGCTAAAGGAATAAAGGATAAATATGACGGAATTTGGGGATGGTCTCAACTATGATACTTGGTTCTCACCAACCTTTGGAGTAAGAAGTTTCTCATATTTGTATAGCAAAAGATGATAACTCTCATGCGGAGGCCTCTCTAGGACTGTCTCATGCGAATTGTAAGAGAAGTTTCTCGTATTGGAAGACAATGATGAAAACCTTCATACAAATCGATATCATTGAGAATTGGTTTACCTTGATGAAAGGTTACAAAGCTTTGAAGGACAAAAAGGGAAGACTCTCCAATAGAGAAAAATGTATAGAGGGGCAAATATAAAGATTTGAGGCAAACAAAGACTAATGAATATGTTAATTAATATTTTTCCTAATAATATTTTGTAGAGATAGGTGAATACAAGGACACCAAATTGAACAAACTTTATGAAAATTCTCACAAACACGAGAAGTAGAAGAATCCAAATTCCCAAGTACAGAGTCCAAGTGCAGAATCTCGACTTGAGAGTCCCGACTGTAGATCCCGACTTCCTGAGTACAAACTCCCAACTGGAGAGTCTGAGTTGAAAAAGATTACAGAGTTCGAGTGGCAGACTCCTAACTTCCATAAACAGACTCCCAATTGAAAAGTCCAAGTTATAGAAGACTGTAGAGTTCGAGTTGTAGAAGACTGACTCCCGAGTGCCGACTCTCAATTACAGAATCCCGACTGGAGAGTCCCCACTGAAGAGTCCCAACTGCAGACTCTCGATTGCAGACTCCCGACTGGAGAGTCTCTGTAGGACCGTAAATATGCTAGGGGGTGAATAGCATTTTTTTACTTTTTCAAAAATCAAGAGTACGCATCGAAAAAGAATAAAGACAAAAAGTGAATGCTAACACAGGTGATTTTACATGGTTTGGAGTTTTCGACTACTCCTATTCCAAGGCCCGCTCTCGCTGAATGCTTTCGTTGGGTAATCATTATAATCATGAAGCAATTACAGAATTTAAGTACAATTGCAGGAATTAAATTATACCGACAATACAAATTTAAAAACTTGCGCGCAGGTTGTCGGTGCATTTTTTAGGTATCCCAGAGACCTTTACGGAGAAGCGCGTGAGTACAAAAATTGTAGCAATTGATGTCCTGAAGCTTTTGGTCAAAGGCCCTTATATAGGCCCATTTTGGGCGCTTGGAACCCCTCTAGGCGTTGGGACCGCTGCTGACGTGGTGATCTCTCGTCGAACCTTGATCCGTCAAGTTTATCTACCTCAGGTCATCTGGACTCCCTCCAGGCGCCTGGACCGTTGATGTGTGTTCAACTAGTCATCATGCTCCAACTCAGCTTCTGGATATTTTTCCTAGTCTAGGCGCTTGGCAGCCGTTCGGGCGAAGCTGGTCCGGGCGAAGCTGGTCCGGGCACTCGGACACCTTTTTTTAACACTTTCTTCCCTTCAAAAAAAGGTTAGTCCAGACAACAAAAAAATAAGTTTATCTTGCAAAACAAAGTTAGCACGATATAGCAGAATAGTAGTAGTAATTAGATCATATCTCTCCGAGACCAAGATCTAGCCAAGGTCTTAGCTTAGATTTTCCAAATGGACCTAAGCTGGACCAACGCTTACAGTTCCCTCAACCGGGAATGCACCCTCACTAGATCTCTCCTCCAGTTTCTTATATCCACTTACCAACTACAGATTTCAGGTCCCTTGACCCACGAGGACTTCCTGCCAGATTTCAACCAATCTGGACTTTTTCCTACCAAATCTCAGCCAACCTAAACTTCGTGTGAGCTATCAACCTAGTTGGACTTCCTCCTGCTAGATCTCAACCAATCTGAACTTCGTGCTAGTTATCAACCTACCTAGACTTCCGCCTAGTGTTCCGGTCTTCTAGACCCATCATGTCATGCACACTTGATAAACAGTCTAGACAAACAATATATCTAATTTTAATCTATTTGTCATATTCAAAAGTTGATTATCAGTGTAATCTGCACCAATAATCCCCTTTTTTGATGCAATAACAACATGAGTTAAGGTTAGAAAAAACATGATGCAAAATAATGCAAAAATTTAAATGATTAGGATTTTTTTTAACTCTTAACCCACTATCCTCTCCCTTTGACATATATCAAAAATTAATACAACTCATTCAACACAAATTTCCAATTGTTCAGAAAAGTTTAAAAAAAAAAAAATAAAAAGTTTGCAATTTTTCAAATAAGTTTACAAAATGAATAAATTTTAAACAAGTTGTCAAATAATGATTTCAAGTTCTTAAATTATGAAAACAAGTTTTATTTTAAAAACAACCATTGAAGTAATAGTTTCCAGTAAATAAAGTTCACAAAGGTAAAATTTTTATTCATAAAAATTTAGGTTTGTTGTAGGGAGACGTAAATGAAAAAATCTTTTAAAGTAATTTGAAAGAGGTTTTTCAAAATTTATAAAAGTGTTTCACAATTTTAAAAATTAAATTTTGTAAAATAATTTTGAAATGTATTTCCAATTAATTTTAAAAAAATATTTTTAAAATATTCCTTTGAAAGTACGCTTGTTAACATAGTTTTCAAAATATTTTACATAAATATTTTGAAAACAAACTTTTAAAGAAATTATCAGAGAAAATTTGAAAGGAATTTTAAAATTTTGCAAATGTTTAAATTTTTTTAAAAAATATTTTGCAAAGATAACTTTTATGAAAATTTTGCAAACAATTTTTCAAACATTTCAAAAAGTAACAGAATAACTTTTTTAGAATATTTTAAAGTTATTTTTCAAAATAATTTTCAAAGCAATTTTCAAAATGTTTTTGTAAAATATTTTTAGGGAAACTTCCAACGAGGTTTTTAAAGAAATTTTCAAAATACTAATAAAAAATTTTGAAACAAGGTTTTGAAAACAATTTTTTCAGATGATTAAGTAATTTTTAAGTATTTAAAATACTTTTCAAGGTAATTTTTCAACCATATATACTGAAAACTTTAAACAAAAGATATTAAACAAAGTTTTAAGTAAGTTCGAAGATATTAGTTTGCAAAGAGTAGCATGAAAAAGGAAATATTACACTTTTAAAAGCAGTTTTCAAATATCCTAACTTGATATTTTTATTTAAAAATATCATTCAATTACCAATATTCTTAGCACATATCTAACTGTTAGTTAATAACTATCTACCAGAAGATAGTAGTGTTCACTTAATTAGTCAAGTTAAGTACTAATGTCCAGTTAGAAATTACTGAAAAATGACTACTTAACTTGATCAATTTACTATTGTATTTATAGCCCAGACTTATATTGATCCACTGATATAAGCATCTGAAATCTAGGCTAAAAGGTCTAAGCATCTCATGCCATTCTATATTTTTTTAGTGCACAATTAAGGTAGACCTAACATATTTGTGAGATGCTCGTTCCCTATATCTATAGGATCATGCCTTCTATGGGTTAGATCTAAACTAAGACCAAAATAATTTTATAACACTAGAGAAATAGAAAATTTTTAGAAAATATAAGTAAATAATTTTCCTAAAATTTGCAAATCACTTGAATAAGTATCCTCTGTTGGTGCAATATTCCCTATGTCAAGGTTGACCTGGTTGACTGAGCTTGATTTGGTTCAAACTCTAGTCTTGATGTTAGGGTTTCGATGTTTGACAATACATGGAGACTGACAAAACGTGGAGATTACATGTGCAAACGTCCGTTTGGGGAGATTCTTGGTACAATTCCCCTTTTGGTCAAGGTTGACCAGTTTCGATGTGAAGGAGAGTCAAGTAGGTCAAGGTTGACTGGATACTTGACTGGAAAGTCCTGATGAGTGAAACCAGGTAGATGGAAAATCCTAGTAAGTGAAGCTAGGTGAAAGTCCTGATGAGTGAAGCCAGGTAGATGGAAAATCCTAGTAAGTGAAGCTGGGTGAAAGTCCTGGTGAGTGAAGCCAGACATATGAGAAGTCCTAGTGAGTGAAGCTAGCTAGGCAGAAGTTAAAGTCCTGGTAGTGAAGTTAGGCAGATAGAAAATCCTAGTAAGTGAAGCTAGGTGAAAATCCCGGTGAGTGAAGTCGGGCAGTGTGAAAGTCCCGGTGACTGAAACCGGACAGTGGGAAATCCTGGTGAGTGAAGCTAGGTGAAAGACCTAGTGAGTGAAGCTAGACAGAAGGGAAAGCCCTGGTCAGTGAAGCCAGGCACGGGAAAATCCAAGTGGGTTAAGGATGACCGAACACCTGGTATCGGTAAGTCCAAGTGGGTCAAGGTTGATCGGACACTTGGCAC
>JBBMJZ010413115.1:3851883-3869016 GCA_037833815.1 Zingiber zerumbet | reverse complement strand
AGCTAGGAAAGGTTCAGATCACGTACAAAATTTTTGTACAGTGGAACCATTAGGTTTTTCGAGTAGCAACCAACAAAGTTTGCCTGCAGAGTGAGTCAAAAATACATTACTAGTAGAATCTCCCGAGCGAGTGACTGACCTCCCGGGTCACTTCCACATGAACCTCGATGTACCTCTTGGAGAATATACTGTATATCATCGGATCCAACACACTTGAGCAAAGGACGAGAAAAAGCTCTCTTATATGATCTCCTACCAATGTGAACCAACCGGCTCATTTCTTGATCATACGCGCTTTCTCCCGGTCGACCGGTAAAATTCCTTACTATAGAAATAAGATTAGTAGTGCTCTACAATCGCTCTGTAATTCTAGCTCGGTCTATCTCTCAATTTGAGTTATCACTAGTGTGTTCTCAACAGGATTATCCGGAGTAAAGGCACTAAAGAATTAGCCAACTTTGCTAACTCGTCCCCCCTCTGGTTTTCTGCTCAGTGGATTTTTTATAATATCACCTCTTGAAATTTTACCTTTAACTTCTCAAATGCCTTCACATATAACCTTAGCCATTTATTGTTAATTTTAAAATTGTCCGATAGCTGCTGAGCCACCAACTGAGGATCTAAGTAGATCAAGACTCAAGAAGCCCTCATATATTTTGCTACCTGCAGACCAACTATTAATGCTTCATATATTCCGCTTCTTGTTGGTAGCTCGATATTCTAACTGAATGGAAAGTTGCATTCTATCTTTGTATGGTGATATCAATAGAATCATGACTCTACTACCTTGTCGAGTAGACGACCTATCCATATAAATTTTCCAAGTTTCTTTTGGCTCAAGACTTTGTATCTTAGTCATAAAATAGGCTAAGGCTTGAGCATTGATGGCCACTTGGGGTTGATACTGTATATTATACTCGTTGAGTTCCTTTGTCCACTTGATCAATTTTTATGAAGCTTTTGAATTGATTAGCACTCACCCCTGATTACTATTGGTTAATACAATGATTGGGTGTGATAGAAAGTAAGGGCGCAACCTTCGAGTGACTAAGACTAGTTCATACGCTAACTTCTCGAGTGTGGTATAGCGACACTTGACATCTAAATAAATGACTTAAAAATATACAAGTTGTTGCTCTTTACCGTACTGCCTCACCAACATTGATCCAACAATGCTTTCAGTGGTGGACAGGTATATCTAGAGTGGCTCACCAATTATGGGCATTGTAAGTACAGGCAAAGCGAGCTAATAATCTTTGAGCTCCTCCAATGCCTTATCACACTCGACATTCCAATGGAATTGGGTGGGTTAGTGAAGTATTTTGAAGAATGATAGACTCTAATTGGATGACTTTGAGATGAATTGAGATAAAGTTGTGATCTGTTTGGTTAGGCATTATACTTCCTTTAGATTGCATGATGGGGCCATATCTCGGAGTGCTTGTACCTTGCTGGGATTGACTTCAATTTCCCGCTCTTTCATGATGTAGCCTAGGAAGCATATGCTCTTGGCCCTAAACAAGCACTTGTTGGGGTTAACCTTGAGTTCGTATTGTCTTAGGGTTCGACACGTCTCCTTTATGTCTGCACATAAATCAATCGCTCAGAGAAATTTAATTAGGATATCATCTACATACACCTCCATGTTTCTACCGATTTACCTTCGAAATACTTTGTTCATAAGTCGTTGATATATTGCACCTGCATTCTTTAGTCTGAACGACATAACATTATAGTAATAAGTTCCTTCGACAGTGATGAAGTTAACCTTTTCTTGATCTTCTTTGGCCAAAGGGACCTAGTGGTATCCCTAATATGCATCCAATATGCATATCAACTTGCAACCGATAATTGAGTCTACCACCTAATCGATGCGTAGCAGGGGCAATAATCTTTTGGTCATACCTTATTTAGATCCCTGAAATCTATGCAGACTTGCCATTTATTCCCAGGCTTAGATATCAGCACCACATTTACTAACCAACTTAGGAATTGTACTTCACAGATGTGCCCAGCTTTGAGTAGTTTATCCACCTCCTCTTAGATGATTTGGTTCTACTCAGCTCCAAAATCCTACTTCCTCTATTTGACTGGCTGAGCATTCGGAAGGACATGGAGTGCATTTTCCATGATTGTCGGTGATATACCCGTGAGTTCTTGAGGTGTCTAGGCGAAGACATCATTATCACGTGTTAAGCACGCGATCAACTCGGCTTCATGTTCCGGACTCAGATCGGCCGCTACTTGAGTGGTGGCCTCTGGTTGTCTGGGATGAACTTGTACTTCTTTTTTTCTTCATAAACTAGCCTTGGGAGAGCTTCTTGGATGACATTAACTTTAACTCGCTGAGTCTTCCGAGTGACGCGGGCTTCAGTTTTCACTACATCCATGTAGCATTTACATGCTACTAGTTGGTCTCCTTTTACCTCGCAGACCGAGTCATCAACCGAGAATTTGATCTTCTAATAGAATATAGAGACAACAACTCAGAACTCATTCAAAGTCGGTCAGCCCAGAATTACATTATAAGATTAAGGTGTATCCACCACAATGAAGGTTAGCCAGCGAGTCCTCATCAAGGGCTCTTCTCCCAAAGAGATAGTCAATCAGATTTATCTGATCGGCTACACCTCGTTGTTGCTGAATCCATATAATGTCAGGGTCATTGTCTAGAGCTCGCTTTTATCTATCTGTAGCTGCTCAAATGTCATCTTGAAGATGATGTTGACAGAGCTCCCTACTTCAATAAAAGTATGATGTATGTTATAATTTGTTACAATAGCCTTGATGATCATAGCATCATCATGGGGTATTTCAACCCCTTCTAAGTCCTTGGGCCCAAAGTTGATTTCGGACCCCTGTGCTCGTTCTTGACTGCATAAATCTCCAGTCGACGAGCATGTGATTTCCTGGCCCGATTAGAGTCACTATCAACTGGGTCGCCTGCTATCATGTGATGTCACCCCAGGTGGTGTTGCCACGATTTTCTTCTTCTCGAGTAGGTTGACGTGGTGGCTCAGTGGGTGCTTGGCCTGGGGCTTAGTTATTTCTTTGTTGAGGTTGCTATTGATTCTGATTGGCCCTTTCAAGGCTTCACCTTGGGGTCCATTTGGTCGACAATGACGCTGATAGTGGGGAGAAGATGAACGCTGGTGAAACCCTTTGTTGGTCGCTTAGCACATCTCTTAGTTATATTGATAACAATCTTTAATATTATGAGTCTTCGACCGATGGAAGGTGCAAAACATCAGAGTCCATTGGTGGGGCTCGAGGAATCTTGTTCGATCAGCTTCTACATGCTGCACGACCTTCGGCATCCGCTCTTGGTGATGTGACAGATGATTCAATCAGGGTCCTTGAGGCAGCATAGGAGGGGGAGGGGCTCTATGCTTAGGGGCATAAATAGGAACCAACGTCACCACTTCTTTTTTCTGAGCGGACTAAGTTTCTTCCACATTGATGTGCTTGGTTGCTCATCTAAGTAGGTGGTCGAAGTCCCTTTGGTGCTTCTTGATGAGGGATCAGAAGAAATCACCATCTGTCAGCCCTTGGAAGAAGACACTCACTAAGATTTCTGGAGTGGTCGAGAGAACGCCCATAGCCACTTAGTTGAACTTTTTAATGTATGCCCTCAATGTCTCCTTGGGCCTCTATTTGAGGGAAAATAAGCTCAAAGTGGTCTTGTGATATCGTCGGCTGCTGACAAAGTAATGGAGGAATGCATTGTAAAAATCCTTGAAGCAACAAATGGACTCGGCCGGGAGCTGATTGAACCATCTCTGTGCTAAGCTAGAGAGTGTAGTGAGGAACACTTGATACTTAACTCCATCCGTATATCGATAGAGGATGATTGCATTTTTAAATTTGAGGAGATGGTCTTCTGTGTCGGCCGCTCCTCCATGTTCTTCAATCGTCAGAGGTCGAAAATGGCTCAACAACTTGTCCTCCAATATTTCTAGGAGAACGACATGCTAACCTAATCCGCTCGGGGGAACTATTAACCATCGGAGCCTTCCCCTTTCTATCCTTGCAGTCTCTCCACTCGGCCCATCTCTTCGAACGGTGTGTGAAATAATGCTCGGTGATATGCAATCGGTGACGAGGGCATGAGCAGGAGGCTGGTCAGATGTGTAAGTGCTTGCGTGAAGCCAACTAAGGGAGAAGGAATCAATTAACACCCAGTTGGGCCTTCCACTTTAGTTTTGTGCTCGACGTAAGGGCCAGCCATAGATACAGCAAGGTCATTGAGTAAAGGACACTCAGTCGTTGTTTGTTGCTGTTGTACTAATCTCTGCACTAAGACGGTTATCAGCAGATCCAAATATTCTTGCTACAAATTAATGAAAAGGTATATATATATCATCAAAATGCACAATCATACCAAAGTGATCCTGGAGCCCCTTATGTCATGTCTGACGACCTGTCAAATATGGAAGGGGAATCATGATCATGTACATGTGCTCACTCGTGTACCAACTCTCGCACACTTTGCTGCACATGATGGTTGTATGCTCATCCTCAGTACAACATACTAAGTTGAGGTATCAACCAACATCGCCCATGCTCTGTGTCCATGATGCTCATGTCTGGTCCTCCTAATTTGTGTCCATATTCCTCATGTCTCATCCTCTGTCATGTGTCCTTCGTCAGTGGGTGCCTCACACCCTCCACATCATGTGTCACTGTCCTATGCCTAGGAGCCATCAGTAGCTCCAAGTGATCTCTATCAGTCTATCCAAGCCCATGGGCCTCGGGTCGTCACTGCTATCTCCAAGCCGCATGAAGTCACTTTGAGCAAGTGACCAGCTATCAACTGATTTGATATACCTTGCTACAAAGTTACTATGGTGAGTTGTCTAATCTCGTTCATCTTTATGTTTCAGATGTAGGCAAAGATTCCCACAGATGATGTCAAATTTACTCCTGTCTGAAAGCAGGGAAGATAGTGCACTAGGCAAGTGGCTGATTATGCGAAGACTCCTAGCTAGAAAAATGACTCCAAGCAGTCCTGCGTGTCAAAGGGAACGTTAGCAACTAGGCCGGGGAAGAGTCCCTGGGGCAGACACTCCGATGCTCATGTCAGTGATCGATCGAACAATAGGTAGTGAATAGTAATTAACAGTAGATGCGTAGCATTTTCATAACGTAAGTGTACCTATGCCTATATATGGAGAACCCTTTTTATAGTGTTAATTTTTCTGTCTGCATGAATCCTGATGCATTGCCAAAAAAGGGTAGACCATAATGATGCTCTGATACATGTCCTAAAATGGACCTGCAATCTCTGTGTTTTACAGGGTAGAAACTTCTAGTGTATAGCTTGCATAAGTGATATTCCTTTGATGCTTTGATAGTTGTCGCACAAAACGACATGGAGGAATGTTGGGCTGTTGGGATGTTGGGTTGAGGGACCCTTAATATGCTGAGCTGGCAACCCGACTGAGTCCCTTTTATGGTCCGCTCGAATGTTACTTGTAAGAGCGGCCAGGTCAGATTTAAAGAATGTTATCAGGGACTTGATCTTCGCTCAACCTCTCTACTTGTGCCAAAGAGTTCGGTCGAACAATAGGTCTGATCGGCTAGACCACCCAGACTAAATAATTGATCATGTTATCCTTAGGAGCAAGGAGGACTCAGCTTTGAATGATACTCACTTGGCTCGGTGTTTCATTAATACTGAGGGATTTGGGATCCGACCGACCAAGGTTTTGATCGGAGGACCGCTCAATCGAGATGATCGGCCATACTGGCTCGGGGTATTGACCCTCCTTAACTTTGACCGCCATGTCAACCGACCCTCTAAATTTTGATTCGACTTTAAGAGCCCTACATCATTCATCGTATCATCCTAAAATCTAAATTTTAAAATCTCAAACTCTAAACTTTCCTAAATACTAAATCTTAAAATCCTAAATCCTAAATCAACACATTTTTTAATAAAAATAATAATAATTAAAGATTCTTTTCATTTTTGCCCGTACAAGTCATTAAAATTTGTATTAAGTTTTTGAGTTTTCATACCGTCTTCATCCACATGTGAGTTCATATCTGAGTTCATATCATACTCAATTACTATCGATGATCGCCGCTAAAGACACTAAATTGACAACTCAAATTACATTAATTGTATCGATTAAGCCAATCAGGCGTTAACTCCTAGCCCATGAACGCCACTTGTGATCATGTTATAAATAAGTGGTTCTTTTGGCCCACGCTGTTGTGACGCAGAAAAGCGTTAAATTATCACTCATATCTTCATGGTTTGATTTTTAACTATGATATATTTATGAAAATTTTCTTTAAATATGGTACACAATCAGGAGATATTGGACTTCTAAGCGATCCACTTTAAACGCTTCTTAATTTACTCTATAGACTAGTGGAAAACTTTCGTAGGACCAGATCAATCACCTCAAGTTCGGTGTTGCCTGATTCATCATAAATAAGAGGTTCTTCTAAAGTATAGTTAAGAAAATTTTGAGTGTAATGGTGCAGTGGTAGGGCGTCTTTTCATCTCTCAAACATCTAAGGATCGAATCTTAGTTTCAGGTTGAATTAACGGATAAATTTTCTTTAATAGACAGTTGACCTAAGAACGCTATGCAAGTACCCCGGGTATGTTTTTATACGATAAGTTGAATTAAGTTAGATTGTGTTATATTTAATCCTTGTATCTACGTGTATAGGAACTTAAGAACGTAAGAAATCGAGTCGAAGATGCAGTTAACGAGAAGGATGACACAGGAAGCGAGTTTGTTGGTGCAATTTGCACTAACGGTCTAACTCAGGTATTGATGAATAACAAGTGAGTTAAGTGTTATCATGATCTAACTTT
This sequence comes from Zingiber zerumbet, assembly GCA_037833815.1. Classification (NCBI taxonomy): domain Eukaryota; kingdom Viridiplantae; phylum Streptophyta; class Magnoliopsida; order Zingiberales; family Zingiberaceae; genus Zingiber; species Zingiber zerumbet. The sequence goes on along the minus strand of JBBMJZ010413115.1, from coordinate 3,862,181 downwards.
GTTATCGAATGTGCAGGATTGACTAACTTGATGAATCAAGAGGACCTGACACCAGGCAGGAAGTCCAGTCGGGATGTATGATTCCCGAGTGGGGAAGTTCATATGTGCTATTCTTGCAAGAGATTGGGATGTGGGATTCCCGAGTGGCGAAGTCTGGATATGTGATTCCGGTAAGAAGACTTGATGGGTTAGATTGACATCAAGATGGTAACTTGACACACTGTAAGTGAAGGTAAGTCATTGGAGGAGAGTGACTAAGTGAGGGTGTGTCCCGTTGAGGGGACAGTAGGCATCAGTTCAATTTAGGACAATTTCGTAAATCTAAATTGAGACCCTGATTAGATCCTAGTCTAGAGGACAGGGTGATCTAAGTCATATATTAATTATATTTTTGTTGTACTAATCTTGTTTTGCAGGTTAAATATTGTCATGTTGGACTAACCTAGCTTGCAGAGCAAAAGAAGCAAAAAAACCTTGGATGAATAGTTCCCAAGGCGCCTTCAGTATTGTTCATGGAAGGCACCTTCGGTGCTATGGAAGGCTCCTTCCAAAGGATAAAATTCAGATCTCATCGCAGATAAGGAGTAGTGACTTTGGGATAGGATTTTGCCAATGGAAGGTACCTTCAAGGCTATGGAATGCACCTTCCACACTTTTTATAAGAGTGTCTCGACCAAGCTTTAATCAACAACTTCTATACGAGCTTTTACGCGTCCGATTGACTTTTTTACTACTTCAGCTTCCTGCTGCTACCTTACTACAACTCTGCTATGCCCAATTGCCACCGAGAAGTTGTCCAAACACCGAGCTCGAGTTGACTGTCTACAAAAGTGTTTGGTAACAAAAATTAAAGTTCTGTACTTAATTTCTGCAAACAGAAAGTGTAGCTTGTTACACTCTTCCGATTATTTTGTATTTGATCCCCTCTTCTGATGGTTCTGGAAGAAGTTTTTTAGTGGATTACCCATCAATAGGTCCGCGGGACCTAGGTCTTGAAGTAGGAGTCACCGAAGGCTCTAAACCAAGTAAAACTATTTACGTTCTTGTCTTTTTTCTTTTCTGTTCTTATTTCTGCTGCATGTACTTTGTTTCTAAATTAGAAAAAGAAAAAGTTTTTTGAAAATCATGTGATTCACCCTCCTTCTCACATGCGTCTCGATCCAACAAGTGGTATCTAAGCAGGTTCTGCTCTGAATTAGTGCAACCACCAATCAAGCTGGGGGAAGTTTTTTTTTCGTGCCTTATTTGGATTGGTAAAATTTACCTCTTCGGATAATTATTTCTCATTCGGTTTTTACTCAAAATTGGTGTAACACCACTCGAGTCATTAACCTATTTTTCTCTTAAGCACTACTAATCCAAGACCAAGTCTTGACACCTGCTTCTAATTTTCAATTTTTAGTGAACAATGGCCCAACTTGATGGATTCAGCACCACTCGTCCTTCTCTCTTCAACGGAAACTATTTTTTGTATTGGAAGAAGAGGATGGAAGTTTACTTGAAGACAAACATCTAGCAATGGTTCACTATTCGACGAGGGTACCGGACACCTATAGACGAAGCAACAAAAGTGTCACTCGATCCTAAAAGATGGAGTCCAGAAGATAAAAAGAAAGTCCATATCGAAAGTGTTAAAAATGATCCAATGTGGACTCACAAAAGAATAACTCAACCGAGTTGGCCCGCACGAGAATTCAAAGGAGCTATGGGACAAGTTTATCAAACTATACGCAAGAACTACTGACTCAAGGGTAACGAAGTGTGTTATATTATTGAATTATTTACTTAATATTAAAATATAGGATGGAGAAACCACATGTTGGGATCTAGCGCGCCATAAGGCGCGGAAACGCAGCGGAAAAATTACTAGATCCTCTTATCCAGCGGATCCATGCGAAGGGAAGAAACTTTTTTCTGAAAACTAATCAATGCTAAGTTACATGATAGGATTATACCTTTATTGCATGCCTTTCGCAATCCCGATAGCAACCTTTTCTTTGGATCCAGATCTCAACGCGTTCAAGCGTCCACGCCTCTATGGTATCCACGTGAACATATCCTTTGTTCGTTGCATGAACGAATCCTTCGGAGAAGAACCATCTTCTTGTGCTAGCAAGAAGAATGGTTCGGCCAAGATAGGGAAACTTCGGCCATGGAAGGAAGGAGGAAGAAGAGGGAGATGAAGAGACACTCTTTTTCATCTAATGAAAAAATTCAATCAGAAATCCTATTTATATTCATTCAAGAATACCAAGGGTTTTTATCTCTCTGTATTCCTCTTAATGGGTTGGATTATTATATTGGATTAACCATTAATTCAATAACCCAATAAGTCTAACTCATTGAGTCTAACCCATTAATCTAATGTGTCTGATTCGGATTGAACTCAATCCAATGAGTGAGTTCATTTGAGTCTAACTCAATGAGTAACCCAAAAGGCCTAATCATCTCATGATTGGCGCTTAGGGCTAATTACTAACACCACAAGCCAACTACACACGAGAATCAAGGATATCATCAATGGCCTACACATGATTAGACATCAACTTGAGAATTACGATGTTATCAGGTACACTCTGAACTCGTTCCCATGAAACTCATTATGGGCATTGATTGTAGATGCCTATAAGGTTTTGAGAAACCTCTAAAAATTAAGCTAGATGAACTATTTTATGAATTGGAGTTACACGAACAAACTAACGACCCAAAGGTCAAGAAAGGAATTGCATTTCTTGCAGGCACTTTGAAGGGAGATAAATCTGAAGCAAAAACTGAACCCGAATCAGAATCAGATGAAGAAGAGCAACTAGTGAATATTATAAGGAAGATGCTCACTAGATGCAAGAAAACCTTCACCAAACACGACATGAAGAAGATGTCCAAGTCTACATTCAACAACTCAAAGTCAAACGTCACATGCTACGGCTGCAACAAAGAAGGGGCACTTCAAACATGAATGTCCGAACGAAGACAAGATCAAGAAGCAAAAGAAAGCACTGAAGGCAACTTGGACCGAGTCTTCTTCGGATAGATCGGAAGCTGATGAACCGAAACTAACTAGCTACCTATCGCTAATGGCAATCGGAGGTGATTCAAATCTAGAAGAAGAGTCTGAATACGAATCAAGCAACACATTCGCATCCAATTTGGATGAACCAACTGGGGTAACTTTTAGTTATACTGCTAAATTTTTTAAAATTATTTCCTAGTTAAACAAAAAATTAATAAAAATTGAGGAATACGCTAAACTCCTCCTTAGGGAAAATAACATCCTTAAGGAACAATCGAGCTTGATCTCCTTAACTAACAAAGTTCAAGATAGAAATTTAACTCAAGCTGCAAATCATGAGGAAGAAAATTCTATCTTGAAAAATCAAGTTAAAGAGTTAAAGGACTAGTTGGAAAAGTTTATCTCAAAATCCAAGTATCTAAATATGATACTTGGATCCCAAAGAGTTGTGTACAATAAAATCGGACTTGGATATAAGTCCAACTCTACATTTAAATCATTTTTAACCCTAACTCAAAATATAAAATTAACTAAAGCTTGGGTTCTAAAAGTGTGTCTACCACGCAAGTAGGACTCAATCAATACTATGTACCAAAAAATAAAATTCACTACATAAATTAAAATAAATCACTCTCAACCTCAAAAATTAAACCCTCAAAAATAAAAGAAAATAAACCTAAAATAAACAAAAACAAAATCAATCTAAACTCAAACTATAACAAAGTCTTTTACAATTAAAAAAAAATCGACATAAATCTAAAACCTAAAGGTTTGGTAATTCATGGGGAGACTCCAAATTAGTTGGCACCCCCAAAAATAATAAGTTACCCGACTAGCTAATTTGGACTAACATAAATAGGGATAAAAGTTTAACTTGATAAATGGTATTAGAGAAGTTTTGGATGATAGTATGTTAGGAAAGCTCTGCCTATGCATGTCTAGGAAGATATAGCTTCGACCTGGTGCATTTGGCTTAGTGGAACTAATTGAAGCTACCTCTTACTAATCCTAACTGGTTAGACCAAAATAGTTCAGTGGATAGGACTATTTAAAAAATTTTGAAGGTGTGGTTACTCTAATGATGTCCAGATGATTCACCACAGCTTAAAAGTTTATCTAAAGAATGCATGTTTGTTGAACCCAAAGCTAAACTCGAATCTAACACAAGTTAAACCAAATCCTAAAATTCAACCTAACTCATCTTACAAAATTATAGGATTTTCTAATTAAAAATATAGATCGGGTGAGATTAATAAGACTCAAATTAAAATTCAAATTAATTAAACTAAATTCAAATAAAATTCTAATTAATTAAAATTAAATTCAAACTTAAATTAAATTAAAAATAAAATCAAAATTAAATTTAAATTAAGTTCAAATTAATTAAATCAAAATGTAAACTCAAACTAAAAACTTAACAAATTAACTTTAACCTTAACTAACATAAAAAAAACAACTATACTACCACCGAATGCGCCTCCAATACAACTGGAGGCGCCCTCGAAAGGGTAGGAAAAATCCCATCCCAACTGACTGAAGGAGCCTTCAATCGATTGAAGGCGCCCTCTATAGCTAATGGAAGGCGCCTTCCATTAGGATGAAGGCTCCTTAAACCTAACTTTTTTACAGTGAACAGAGGCTAGCTATGTTCACATTTTTTTTCTCCTTCAAGGTGCCTTCCAGTGACATTTCATACCCTCTTCTCCAATTTTCTGCTTCCAAACCTTAACAATGCCTCCTCGGTGCACTCTAACTCAATCTATCTAGTTAGTTTTTGCTATTTGTATGTTTCTTTTGTGAATATTTGCATGTATATGCTACTTTAGAAAATGACAAAATGTCATTCTGTCCCAACCTAGTTCGAGCAGTATCTCCTTTGTCGATACTAGATTTCCCACTGAGCAACTTAGGTTAGATTTTCTATAGTATTCATATATTACACTTAAATCTAGGTTTTTGAGATCATTTTTCACACGATATTGTGCCCCTATCATAGAGGTCATTGACTATTATCAATTAGATAGATTAGTTTATTATAGTCAGTCAGTAAACTTATACTTGTGTGCCTAATTTTATAACAACTTAGTTAAGATTGATGACCTGACATATTCCACCATAGTGGAAGGTAAGGACTTTAGGTTCTCACCCTCTCTATTTTATGATAATTTAGGTTTTAGGAAGTCTGCATGCCCATTTTTGTGTTACCCTAGTAGAGATTTGCCATTTGGTGAACCTTACTCCCATATTACATTGGATGCTATCCACATGTATTATTTTGGGGAGGAGAGACTATCTACTGTGATTGACATTAGGTCACTCTCTCTTAGAGTTTAAGACTATATCCTATATCAAGTCCTGACCATCTGCATTTTACCTATTATATCTTGTGATGTTGCGATGATGCCTCCTTCCCACTCCTTTTTCCTGTATGCACTATGTCAATGCCTAAATATTGATATTGCATTACACATGTTTCAAAATGTCATTCATGCATCCAGTCTCGTCACTAGGCGACAGATTCATATGCCCTATTGTCACATTTTGACACACATATTTTAGACCATAGGGGTAGATATGACCCATGGTACGCCCACTTCCCTTAGCACGTATAACAAGATTGGTCAGCATCAGCTTGCATTAGTGTATATAGAAGTCATCACTAAGGGGGGACTAGCTTGGAGAGTGGGATCACAACCAGATGCTCCAGGCGAGGCCAAGGAGGATTTCCAACCTATCATTTTGACCGAGGGAGAGGAGATGTCATCATTCACGGCTAAGGAACTCTTTGGACCTCTTCTGGCCCAGCCCTCGCCTTTAACCCAGACCTATTGAAAACTGTTTTAAAAGTACTTTTGAAAATCATTTTTAAAAAATTATTTTGTCTCCAAATTACTTTAAAAAGAATTATGTTAAATTGACAAACTCTATAAAAAAGTTTTTTCTTACAAAATGACACTTTCCGAACTACTTTTGCAAATTGTTTTGAAAAAGGTATTTAAAAAATTTGTTTTCAAACTTATTTTTGCTTGACTGCTATTTTGAATATGTCTTTAAACTTATTTTTCTTAACTAGATCTCCTTGAAAACACTTTAAAAGTGTTAAAATCCTTTTGAAATTTTCTTGCAAAATTTTAGTTAACTCCTCCCTCTAATAAATCTGTAGATTTTTATAATTACTTTGAAGGTTTTTTACTTAATAAAAGTTTCATAATTTGCTACATTTATCTGTATAATTTTTATGAATGCCAAAGGGGAGGATAAGGGTTAAATATAAGAAAACAACAACTGATCTTGAAAACATTAACCCTAAAATGATCAAGAGAATAAAATAGCAATTGATCTTACTTAAGTTTTTTTCTCTTGAATCAATTGTCATTACTTTTTTTTTTTGCATATCTTTTCTTAATTTTAACCTAGGTTGTTATTGCATCAAAAAGGAAAAAATTATTGGTGCAATTTACACTAATGGTCTAACTCAAGTTTTGATGAATGATAAGTGAGTTAAGTTAGGTGTTATCATGATCTAACCTTGTTACCAAGTGTGCAGGGTTGACTAACTTGATGGATTAAGAGGACCTGACATAGGTAGGAAGTCTAATTGGGATGTGCAATTCCCGAGTGGCAAAGTCCAAATGTGAGATTCAGGTAGGAAGGAAGTCCGAATGTGCAATTCAGGTAGGAAGGAAGTCCGAATGTGCAATTCCGATAAATTAAAGATCAATATGTTCAATTCTAGTTGGGAGGAAATCAGGATATGTGATTATGGCAGGAAGACCTGGTGGGTCTGATTGACGTCAAGGAGGTAACTTGACACATGGTAAGTTATAAAGGTAAGTCACTAGAAGAGAGTGACTAAGTGAGGACGTATCCCGATTGAAGGGACAGTAGACATTGGTACAATTTAGGTCCATTTTAGAAATCTAAATTGAGACCTTGATTAGATCCTGGTCTAGAGGACAGGGTCTAAGTCATAAATTAAATCATATTATTATTGTGTTAACTTTATTTTACAGGTTAGATATTGTCATATTGGACTAACCTAACTTGTAGGGCAAAAGGAGCAAAAAGGTCTCGGGTGAACAGTACCCGAGGCACCTTCAAGCTTTGGAAGACATCTTCGGTACTGTTCATGAAAGGCACCTTCAGTACTATGGAAGGTGCAGTCCAATGGATAAAATTTAGAACTCATAGGCGATAAGGAGCAATGAATTTGGGATAGATTTCTGCCTATGGAAGGTGCCTTGAAGGCTCCTTCCACACTCTTTGTAAGGGTGTTTCGACCAAACATTCTTCAACAACTTCTATATGAGTTTCTACATGTCTGATTGGTTTTTCGACTGCTCCAACTTCCTACTGCTACCCTACTATGACTCTACTATGCTCGACTGCCATCAAGAAGCTGTCCAAACACTGAGCTCAAGCAAACTATCTATAAAAGTGTTTGGTAACAAAGCTTAAAATTTTGTACTTAATTTCTGCAAACAGAAAGTGTAGCTTGTTACACTCTTCCAATTCTTTTTTTTACTCGATCCCCTCTTTTAGTGGTTCTAGAAGAGGTTATTAGTGGATTATCCATCGATAGGTTCGCGGGACCTGGGTCTTGGAGTAGGAGTCGCCGAATGCTCTAAATCAAGTAAAACCAAACTTGTTCTTTTACTTGTCTTTTCATTTCCATATTTTTCTGCTGCATACTTTGATTTTAAAAAAAATTAAAACCATGTGATTCACCTCCTCCCCCCTCTCACGTGCCTCTCAATCCAACAGTTAGAACACTAACAAACTTTAACTTTGAACAATTTACCATTATCAAAACTTAGGTTCGATCATCTGGTGCTTCCTGCACTAACAATCTGCCCCTTTTAGATTATGGCAACACAATCTAATGTTAAGTAATGCATAACAAATTAAGAATAACTAAAAAAATAAACAAGTAAGATTTTTCAATTTCTTTTTCAAAGTTTATAATTTCTAAGTACACTTTTCAAGATTTTCCTAAATATTTTAAACTTAAGCTCTCCATGAAAAATAACTCTTAACTTTAAAAAACTTCTTTAAAAACTTTATCTTTGAAAATACTTAGTTTTTGCAAAACTTACCTTTTGAAATTTTGAAAAAAAAAACTTCATTTGAAATTTTGAAAAAATACTTGAAAAGCTTAATTTGAAACTTAACTTTTAATTCTCTTTCTCCCTCTTTAACATATATCAAAAATAATTTGAAGAAAATATAACAAACTCCTGCTCAATTAATGTCTTAATTTTTTTAAATAAAACTTTTAATTACTTGATTTGAACAAACATTTTGAATACAAAAGTACTTAAATCATTATTTTATTTTTAAAAAGTTTGATAAATTATGTAATGCATGAGTTAAACCCTAGAGTCCAAGCATGTATTAAAAAAATGATTAATTTTGAAAATAATATTTAAATATACTTCATTTATTAGACTTAATAAAATATCTAACATTTACGTTGAATCTATATGATAATTCTTTCTAGAGGAAACCTAGTCTAAGTCCATAGCTCAATTTTAAAAACATTGATTTTAGAAAGATAGGGTTTAAAGTTTAAAACATATTAATTTTAAAAATAAAACTTTTTGAAAAAAAAAATTAAGTAGGAAATTAAAGGCTTAAAGATAAGGAAGTTATAGACCAACTTATGCCACCTTGCACATTTCTAATTATCTTCTAAGTGTACTAAACTCAAGTAAATTATAATTGTCTTCGTGCTTTATGTACCAATAATTTTGGGTAGATTGAACTTCCTGATTTTCCATCTCACTCATTCTATGTTATCAAACATGCTAAGCTTATTAGTTTGTGTGAGATAGATAAAGTTAATCTTAACTTTTAAGTTGACTTTAAGTTTGAATTTTGAAAAATGTTAAGTTTAAATTTTAAAAAAATAATTATGTTTAAATTTTGAAAATGTCAAATTTGATTTTTTTTAAATAATTATGTTTGAATTTTGAAAAATGTTAAGTTTTTTTTTTAAAATAAGTTTGAATAATACTAAAGTTGATTTGAATTTGATTTGGTTTGTATTTGACCAATTTATTTGAATTTGATTCAATTAACTTGAATTTGATTCAATTGGAGTTAGATCTAGTAAGTTGATTGATTAGTTTATGAAAGTTAGGTTAAGTAAGTTGTTTGATTAGTTTGTGAAAAATAGGTTAAGTAGGTCTAGATTGATTAATCCTAACATCTCACCCATTTCTAGATTTTCAATTAGGCAATCTTATAGGTTTTTGTGAGATATTTTTATTTTTAATTTAATTTGAAATCTGATGATTGATTTACATTTGTGTTAGACTTAGGTTTACCAATTAGTAGGTTAAATATCCATTTCGATAATCGGTTTCTAAACTATGGTGAGGTACAAGGGTCTTCTTGGATATCGGAGCAACAACCACTTTTAGACAAACCTTTTAAGGAAATTGAATGTTTAACTTTATTTTTGAAAATCCTTGGTCTAACTAGTTAAGTATCAATCAAGCCTAAGTCCTTATCTAATCATCCTAATTTAAGCAAAAATAAGGAAAGTAATAAATCAAGCAAACGGGTAAATCTATCTAACAATAAATATGGTCTTTCTATTTGCCCCCCTTGGACCATAGCTTCGATAAGATCTATCAAGGTAATAGATTTGATCTTTAGGGATCCAAAATTGATTAAGTCCAACTTGATTAGTCAAGTTAGACTTAGAGACTCATGCTTGGACTAGGTTTCTATTTGTTCGATTCACTTAAGACAAGTAAGATCTGAATTAATGTTTAGCTTTGTATCCGAGTTTAGATCAATTGTATATGACCCTTTATTTTTCAAGAATTAGATCAAGGTTCTTGGAACCTAAAGTGATCCGTTTCAATGTATCCTTGAGTTCCTTGACTAGACTTTTCAAAGTGAAATTATCTTCCTCAAGTTATTTGACTTGAGTTAAGGTTCCATCTTGAACTTGGTCAATAAAGAAACTTAGGTTAGTCACTTCCTTAAGGGTTGTTACCTCCTTTTGGAGTGACTTGACCCGGACTTTAGACTTGACTAACTTTCACATCAAATAATTAATTAAATTATATAACCATTCTTCTATAGGAGATTATACCTTATTATTTGGATCGTCTGAAACAAATGCAGATATGTGGCTTTGCTCAAACTCAGCTTTGGATTCAGTTCTGGTTTTGGACTTGGACTCGATTTAGCAACGTGAACTTGTATTGGTAAAGCAAGGAAGCTCGCTTGCTCATATTCTTCGTTGGAGTCTTTCGAGGAAGATTTGTCCCAA
>JBBMJZ010413115.1:3725124-3739797 GCA_037833815.1 Zingiber zerumbet | reverse complement strand
CACGGCGGTTTGCTGTGTGGCCGCCCTTGGCCAGTCGGTCTGTTGAAGATCGTCGATCGGTCGTAGGTCTGCTCCCTTAAGCCGATCGGCGCAACTGGCATCCACACTTGGAAATCTTTTCTCAAGCTCTCTGGATGAGCGCAATCTGAGCTTACGTCACCTAGATTTCTAGGAAACCGTGCAAATCTCTGCGCATTAAGGCTGAGCGCTCCCCCTGCCTTTTAATTGCCTTCATTAAATGTCGACCCATGATAAAGAGTCACGTGTCTCGCCCTCTGCCACCGCACGCCTGATGTGACAGGCAGATAATTACTAGCGATGTGACATTTGGTGATTTAAATTCAACGACTAGATCTTGGCCTAGGTTTCCGTGACCTAGCTCAGACGGCTCCGGTCGGCCGACCCCGGGGCTTATAAGCCCATCGCGTCGCCTTCCTCTCTACGCTTCGTCTTCCTCAAGTGCTTCCGGCGACCTTCCTCTGCTCCTGTGCTTCCTCCATTCTCCGACGATGCTCTGTTTGTGCTTCGGTTATGTTCCTCCTTTCCTGCTTCTCCGACGACCTTTTTCTAGTAAGCTTCCTTCCAATCGCCTCTGCCTTCGAGCTTTTCGGCGTTTCTTTTTGTTCCGACAACACTCCAGTAACCTTCACATCTTTCCACTTTTGTTTTTACGATGGTGAGTTCCTCACTGTCGTCTGCCTCCATCCCTGGGCTCTGGTACACATCCATGGAGTCCAGGATCGATAGAAGCGATGCTGAGAGCTTGAGAGATGTTTTCGAAATTCCTTCTGATCATCAAATTATTCTTCCTTCTCCTTTCGATCAACCAAATTCTCCACCGACTGACTGCATTTGTTTCTTTAGGGATCAATTTACCGTCGGTCTGCGGTTTCTGATCCACCCTTTCATTCTAGTCATTTGTAAATATTTTCACATTTCTCTTCCTCCACTTGTGCCGAACTCCTTCCGACTGTTGTACAGCGTCATTGTTTTATTCCATTTACACAGCATCCCTCTTACTCCCCGAGTCTTCCATTATTTTTATTATCCTAAGCAATCCATCCGGGGACTTTCCTCTTCCAATCCCGAGTAGGTCTAGTCTTCTTTGATAAAATGTCGACCTCCAACAAGCACTAGAAAGAATATTTCTTTTTCCTGCGCCTTCCCGAGCGGCCAGACTTTCCGACCAACTAGTAGCTCGAAGTGGCGCCTCAGCCCAAACTATAACGGTACAAGAGCCGATCGGACTACCTGAACGCAACTTCCATGTTGGCTGGTCAGAAGTATGACATCCACAAGTTACTATTAGAGGGTGTCCTCTACATCTTTGGCTTAAGCCTGATCCGTACCTGGCTTCCGACCAGCCTAGGTATAAAACTACTTCACCCTTTCCTTTGATTCTAACTGATTTATCTTCCTATTTTGCAACTAAAGTAATGTTGCGAGCTTGTCTGTCCGGCAAGGAGAAGCTCACAGATGTCGCGATCAATGCGGCCACTGTTAAGGAACTAGAGAGCTGCGGCCTGCAGCTGGTCGGCTATCAAGAAGATCCGTTCGGTGAGAATGAGGAGACTCTCGCACTAGCGGGCGAGGGGACAATCAGAAGGACTCCTAGTGGTGGAGCGGCTGAAGGCTCGCAACAACCATCTGCCCAGCTAAAGGCGGTTCAAGTTAAGGTGGCATTCGGAACGGCTTCCTCGGGAGAGCCGCTGATCAAGCACAAGCGGCGTCTGGCGGAAACTTCATCATGCTCTGCTACCTCTACGGTGCGGACCACCGAACGGGTCAAGACTTCGACCCCCACTCCCATTCCAGAACGGCAGCAACTACCTCCTCCAATCGGACGCCCTCGCTATCTGAGCTACCGCAAGGTACCCTCGCCACTCTACCAGTGGCCTTCATGCCGCCACCATCGAAGGTCCAGAAATCTAGCATTCGTCTAGCGTCATCCTCTAGGTCGTCCGACCGAGCGACTTCGGCGCAATCGGCCCCGAGTGGCCAGCACCATATCACCGCGATCCTCCATCTGCCAACTGAAGAATGGCGCGAATCTAGCACCGAGTCCCGAGTCCCCGAGCATCAAATTCATATTCAAGGGTCGCTCGCCAAAATATGGGGTAACGCCCGGGCCCGTACGACGATGATACCTCCAGGGGCGCTCGCGGACAACCACACCCAGATGTAGTCTAGGGTAAGTGTTCCCTTTATTGTACTTTCTTACTTTACCTCCGATCAACACTTATTTTTTCTTGTCCACAGTACTGGGTAGAGAACCTGGCCATATGCCAAAGGCTCACCTTTTTGGAGGAGGAGGTGAGGAAGCTGAAGGCTTCGAGCAACCACTCTCCCCGCCGAGCTGCTCGAAGTGGCCAAACTGAGAGCCGATCTAGAGAATAGCACCAAGCTACTTGAGGCTGACCAGGGGAAAAGGAGCAGAGTAGGATGTTCTGCTGGCTCGGCTCAACAAGCATGTCATCACCTTCAACAACAAGATTGAGTTGGCCAATGCGAGGAAGCTCCGGGGCATTGAAGATTTGGACCTGAAGAACTAAGAGGCCCGGGCTCTTGCCAAGAAACTAAAGGAGGTTGAAGACTTCCTGGTAGCTGAGCGGAAGAGCCGGTCGGCTGAAGAAACTGCCCTCTGGGACCAACTCTTTGCCAAAGATGACGAGCTAAAAATCGCGAAGGATGAGCTGGAGGCTTCCCGAGCGGCCCTGAAGACTTACCAAGAAGCCGAGTCGAGTAGGTTTAAGGCCAGGAAGCAAGCCTATATCCACTCGGACGCTTTTAACGATAAAGTTTCCAACTGGGCTCTTCGCCTTTTTGACCTCGCGATTAACGGGATGTTCAACCAACTCAAGGAAGGCAGCTACATCCAAGCCGCTTTGACGGGCAAAGTCATCAGTCGAGACAAAATGACTGAGTCACTGCCTGATGATGCCCTGGATTATCTTGAGTGAGATCGAGGGCTCCATCCTTGTAATCTCCTTTTGTAAATTTTGATGTTTCAATGAATGCCTGCCCGTTCAGCTAAGTTTTTTCTTCGTCTAGTCTTTAGCTTTTAACCCCGTTAGGAGAATAATCCCGAGCGGGTGGTATATGCAGCATACTTGGGAGCTTTTGAGAAGTGTGTATTCATAGTCGGTCATTCGCCATTTTTGCTTAATTGTTTTCGAGGCTGGGGTTTAAGGTAGGTGCCCGGCCATTAATGAAGACTTGGGTTTAACGTCGTCGCTCAACGATTAATGAAGACTAGGGTTTAGGGTAACCGCTCGACTGTTGGTGGAGACAAGGGTTTAAGGTCGCTGCTCGACCGTTGATGAAGACCCGAGTTTAAGGTCGTCGCTCGGCCGCTGATGGAGACAAGGATTTAAGGTCGCCGCTCGACTGTTGGTGGAGACAAGGGCTTAGGATCGTCGCTCGACCGTTAGTGGAGACAAGGGTTTAAGGTCGTCGCTCGGGCGTCGGTGGAGACAAGGGTTTAAAGTCGTCATTCAACCGTTGATGAAGTAGACTTAGACCAATAGTGGCGTACCTCGCTTTTATTCATAATTGCCCTACATTCGGGAGACATACAAAAATACATGTATTCACTCGCGCACCTCTCATCCGGTCCTACCAAACGACAGCTTTATCCCATGTCTCATCCACCAAGTCTAGCTCCATGAGCCTCCGTTCGGCTTGGGTGAACTTGAATCTCCTTTTCCTCAAACCAACACGGGAGGCCTTTCAGTGATAACGTTCACCTCCAAGCGCGGATTCTTCCGAGCGCTTCTTGCTTCGGACTTGACCATCTCGACGTAACATCACCGAGTGGCCAGTTGATCACCTTTAACCTCACCCACCCGGTTGTTCACCAGGAACTTAATCTTTTGGCAATATGTAGACACCACTGTCCGAAATTCGTTGAGAGCCGGTCGGCCCAAGATGGCGTTGTAGGCCGACGGTGCATCCACCACGATGAAGTTTATTGTCCCAGTTCTTCTTAGTGGCTCTTCCTCGAGCGAGATAGCTAGTCGAGCTTGTCCGAGCGACAGTACTTCATTGCTAGTGAAACCGTAGAGAGGGGTCGTCATGGGCAGCAGCTCATTTCGATCGATTTGTAATTGATCGAACACCTTCTTGGAGATGATGTTCACCGAACTTTCTATATCAACAAAAGTTCGATGAATAGTATAATTATCAATTACCGCTCGGATGATCAACGCGTCGTCGTGAGGGATCTCCACTCCCTCCAAATCACTGGGGCTGAAGCTGATTTTAGGCCCTTTGGCCCTTACCCTACTGCATCCCACGGCATGTATTTCTAGTGACCGAGTGTATGACTTCCGGGCTCTATTGGAATCACCGTCGGTCGACCCATCAGCGATCATTCCTATTTCTCCTCGAACGGAGTTGGTTCTGTTTTCTTCCTCCTGCGCGGAAGGTCTATTTCGCTCAGCCAGGGTTCAAGAGGGGTCGGTGCTATCCCTTTGCTAGTGTTGATGGTGCCGCTCTGGAGCCCTTCTTTCATCCTCTCGCCACCCGGTAGATTGGTGTTTATCTCGTCGATCGGGAGATAGGGATAAGCGGCGGTATCCTTTGGGCGTTGGTCAGCTCATGATCGGCATCAGACCGCGATAATCGTGTGTGTTGTAAATCGGCGACTAGTGAAAAGAGCATAACATTGGCGTCCATACGTTATCCGTTGGCACCTTCTGTCGACCGGCGGACACATGTTGTACGGCATGTGTCCTAGCCTCTTGGTGAGGTCGTGCTCTCTCCGCTCTCGACCCCTTGGGCGGTTAGTGGCTGCTCGTTAGAAGATGTTCGGGTACCGATGCGGGATCAGCCGGTGGTTCCTTCTTCCTTGCTACCTGGGCCTCTTCCACATTTATGTACTCGTTGACCTTCTTGAGCAGGTGGTTGAAGTCCCTAGACGGCTTCCTAATGACCGATCGGAAGAACTCTCCTTCTACAAGCCCTTGGGTGAAGGCGTTCATCGTTGTCTCGAATGAGACCGATGGGATGTCCATGGCCACCCGATTGAAACGCTGGATGTAGGCTGGAGCGCTTCCTTCGATCCCTATTTCAGAGAGAAGAAGTTGACGCTCGTCTTCTGATAGCGTCTGCTGCTGGTGAACTGACACTACAACAAATTTAACTTTTCGCAGCACGTCATCAACAGCGTATATTTATAGAGTGCCGTTAATAATAGTATCTACAGCGTGCCAAATAAAGCACGCTGTAAATACTATAGTATTTTTATAAATAATAAAAAAAATAAACTATTTATAATTTTAACAACGCACTATATCTGCTATTAATGCTATAAAACATCCACAGCACGCTGCGCGCTGTCAAAAATATTTTTAACAACGTATCTACAGCGCGCTGTGAGCTGTTGAAAATATTTTTAATAGCACATCAACTGCACGCTGCTAAAACCCTTTTTTTAATCCGCGCAATCCATAAATCCGTTGCCTGCTTCACTGCGAGTCTTCGAGCCATTTTAGCGGAAGGAGCAGAGGTGTAACACCTGCCTATGAGCATCTTCATCTTCGTGCCCTAGCCGCCCCCGGCCCACGAGAATCTTCATCTTCGTGCCCTAGCCTCCCCCTGCCCACGATCATCTTCATCTTCGTGCCCTAGCCGCCCCCTCCCCGAGCGTCTTCATCTTCGTGCCCTAGCCACCCCCTCACCAAGCGTCTTCATCTTCGTGCCCTAGCTGTCGCCCCCCTTCCCCGCGAGTGTCTTCCTCTTCAAGCCCTAGGCCACCGCCCCCTCCCCACAAGCGTCTTCCTCTTTGAGCCATAGGCCACCGCCCCCCTCTTCGCAAGCCTCTTCATCTTCGTGCCCTAGCTGCCCCCTCCCCTCGAGCGTCTTCCTCTTCAAGCCCTAGCCGCCGCCCCCTTCTTGTGAGCCTCTTCCAAACTCGCGGGGGGTCATTTTGGGGTATCATTTTATTTGTTGTCATTACCTTGGAGCAAATGATCGCATCGAAGGGGTTTAAGTGGAGACGCGGGTACTCACGGTTAGGCTTTTCTGGTAAGACACCACTGATCATACATTGAATAATCCCTCTTTGATAGATTCTGTGAGTTAGGGATTAGTGGAGACAACTAGTTTAAAATAGGCAAAAACATTGATTGTCAGCTTCTGTTATCGCAGTGCCGAGGGAATTGGATCTTGAAAGATGTTCGATCTCAAACACGTCGATTTAAGTATTTTTTTTTTTTTTTGCTAGTTTCTATGATTTTGTGATATTTTTGATGTTTTGGGAGGATAATATACATCTTCCGAGTGAAAGTTTGGCCGATTCATGGTTTCTTAAATGTTTCTTTTGTAAAAATGATTTTTTTTAAAACCACTAAGCTGTTTGCACTTTTTACCAAACAACTACGAGTTGATTTTTGGTATGGTGTTGTGAAATGTGCCTTTGTTCACGATTTTTGGGGTTATGATCTAGATTAAGATGTATAGGTTCATTTAAAAAAAAAAAACCTTTGCAAGTTATTTGCTTACAGTAGAACATAGTGAAAGTCTCGTTGTTGTAGCAACTAAGGTACAATTTCTATTGTTATGTAACATCATCACCCATTCCAATCTCTTGAGTCCATGTTCTCTTCAAGTCAGTCTTATTGACTTGGTAATCTCATTTGGATGAAACGATAGTGACTATGGATATGCACTTTATGGTCAAACAAACTATTTTTATGATCTTTGAATTTGCTGAGAGATCATAATAATATCAGGTTGAGGCAACATATGTAGAATTATTATCTGTGGTGGTGACCAAAATAAGTGAACATGAGTTGTTCTTGTTTTGGTGCTTTGTTTTCCCTCAAAAAAACAACTTAAGCCTACTGAATAGCACACAGTTTACAAATAACATATTTAGTCTTCTAAACATATTCAAACTGGGCACTTCTTGTCACTTGTATAAATGATATGATTATAGGTAATTTCTAGATTTATTATAGATGACTTAAACATCTTATTAAATTATATCAATTTTGCTCCACATTAGTGTTTGTATTGTAGCATTAACTCTCCTATTTCTGTGTTTAGGATTTTTATCAGTCAAGAATATAAGACAATCAAGTTAGCAACCTTCTACAGTTGAACTCAATGGAGCATCACTTGAAATACTGATATGAATTTGATATTACAATTGACATTGGTTAAGCATAAGGAATTCATGAACTCTAGTTTTTCATGCACATAATGTAATTTCCCATGTAAAGGTAATAATCAAATATGAGAGTTTGGAGTAGGGCTCTGACATCTTTATGTTATCTGAACTAGAAAGAAATTGTATTCTATTTTTTGGCTATCATTTCTTCTACACAACTAATTGATGATTAACATTGCTAGACGGTTGCTATATGTGCTAATCCTCAACAAACAAAATTTTTTTTGTTGGATTATTCTGTTTGCTTTAGTTATGCTAGTTGTGTGTGCTTTTTGTTCGATTACCTTTGCCTTCACAAATTGGTAGACTGAAATACTTCTTTGGTGCCATAGCAAGTGGATGGTCACATGAGCCAGGCTAAGGAGCTTTTACTGAAAAGGACATCTGATGAACTGACAAAGGTTTGTAATTTTAAATTTAATTGTTTATTATTTGAATAACATCCTTAGTACCATAATGACCATTCTTCTCTTCTGTTAGAATATATATTGGAAAGTAGCAAGAGGATTCATATTATCTCAGATACATGTTTTGAAGATATATTTTAGTATCTTGAATGTTGTTCTTCAATTTTACAACTTCAAAGATATGAAGAAGTAATCAAATTCTGTGAGCAAATTGTAGGACATGCTGAAGTTAACGCTTTATCTTCTGAGCCAATTTACAGAGAAACAAATAAGATAACTCTGTAAATCTCCAATGTTTTCCTCTATATCGTTGGTGTTGGCTCCTAACGGCAAAGGCTTCCTTCTATTTAGGAAGACTAGATCAAGAATTTGAATTGCTAAAGAAGCTTGAACAAGGGAAAAGTATAGTGGACAAGTACAGTTAAATTTCACTATATTTTTATAGAATTTAACAAGATAATATTTTTCTTTTCAAATATGTTCTTACAAACTATGACTTTTATTGATAGCTAGTTTGTAATAGCAGAATTTAATGAAAAACTCAGAATTTAACATGATTATGTATCTTGTTTTGGATCCTTAGATATTGTTTTGGTATAATGAAAAACTATGACTTTTATTAATTGTGTATGGATTTGATTTGAACTAAATTTGTTGTAAAATTTTAGTTTATTATTTTCGTCACTGAAATTATTTTTTTTTAAATATAGATGAGACTATGAATAGCGTATGTTTGCACGCTGCGGATCATTATCCATAGCATATTTTCCGCAGCGCGTAATGCACACTGCGGAAAATAATATCCACAGTGTAGAAAAATATTATTCGCAACGCGCAACGCACACTGCGGATATTATTTTTCGTGGCGTGCATTACGCGCTGTGAATATTATTTTTCGCGGCGTGCATTGCGCGCTGCAGATAATATTTTCCACGGCGCACAAAGTAAGCTGTCAATAATCTAGGACTTTTAACAGCTTTTAATTGTGCAGCACACAATATGCTGCGGAAAGTGAATTTGCGCGCTGCGAAAAACCATTTTTGTTGTAGTGCCTCCCCATAGGATTTTTCACCTACCTAACCGTAGTCAGAACTTTCCTTCACCTAAGGTTACCACCCCCTAGGACCTAGGGTTGCCGCCCCCTAGGACCTAGGGTTACCGCCCCCTAGGATTTTCCACCTGCCTAGAATCCACTAGGACTTTTGCCTAAGATAATTTAAGACTTTCCTGCAAGCTCAATCAATCTTGTTAGACCACAAGTAATCTTAACTTTGAACTCTTTACCATTATCAAAACATAGGTTCGTTCGTCCGATGCTTCCCGCATCAACAATCTCTCCCTTTTTAATTATGACAACATAATTCAAAGTTAAGTAAAACATATAACAATAATTTATGAAAAAAATGCAATAATAAGAAATGCAACGTTTAGACTAAGTTAGGAAATTCATTCAACATAGAATAATTTGTTAGCTCCCCCTTTACCACTTAATTTTAGCTCCCCCTTAATTACTTAACTTTCACTTTTCTTTTCCCCTTTGCCATATTATATATATAAAAAATACTAAGTAGTTTTCAAAAACTTAGTATTGTTAAGAAAAATACTAGGATAAGTAAGAATTTGTAAAGGAAAAATTTTTTAAGATTTGATAGAGGCTTAACTTTGTCAATAAAATTTTACTAAATTTAAGATTTGACA
The DNA here is from genome assembly GCA_037833815.1 of Zingiber zerumbet. Taxonomy (NCBI): domain Eukaryota; kingdom Viridiplantae; phylum Streptophyta; class Magnoliopsida; order Zingiberales; family Zingiberaceae; genus Zingiber; species Zingiber zerumbet. The sequence continues at coordinate 3,730,518 of JBBMJZ010413115.1, read as the reverse complement.
ATAATTCCTTGTACTAATACTTAGCTTTCAAAACTTAGTTTTAAAAGGATTTTGATGAAAAGCATAGGTAAGCACTTAGCTTTAAAGAATTTTTAGATAAACAACTTGCTTAAGCACTTAGCGAATTTAGAAATCTTTGAAAGTACTTAACTTTTTCCAAAAAACAAAAATTAAGTATTGAAAGGACATGCCTTTTAACCACACTTAGCTAAGAAAGTAATGTCTTTGAAAAACTACTTGGGCAAAATATTTTATCAAGTACATAGTTTTTTTTTTCTTTTTAACAAAGACTTAGCTAAACTTAAGCTTTGAGAATTACTTAGCTAAAAAAAACTTAGCTAATCTTAAGTTTTGAAATGGTCTTATCTTTACGTAGCTAACTTTTATCTTTGAAAATAATTATTTTGTCAAGTACTTAGCTTTCAAAAGAAGTTGATAAAAACTTAGCTTTAATACTTAGCTTTTTAGATGTTTGAAAAAAGTTTAAAAGTACTCAGTTTAAAAAGGATTTCGATTAAAGCTTAGTTAAGTAATTAAAAAAAAATTTGATAAAAGCTGAGTTTAAGTGCTTAGCTTTAAAAAAGATTTTCATAAAATCTTAGCTTTTAAAAGGATTTTGATAAAAACTTTAGCTTTAAAAATGTTTTGATAAATCCTTAGCTTTAAAAATATTTTCTTGTAAAAATACTTAGCTAAGTAAATGATTTTTTTGAAAAATACTTAAAAATACTTTAGCAAATACTTAGTTTCTGTCAAAATTTATTTTTCTTTTCAAAAATAGTTTAAAAAATTGAACTTCCTCTTTCAAAAATATTTTAAACTTTTGAAAAGTTTAATTTTGAAAAATAATACTTTAACAAAATAAAAAAAAATATCTTAAACTCCTTTGCACTCCCCCTTAATTAATGCCAAAAATGTTTTAGGATCCTAAGAGTCCAAGCAAATAAACATAAAAGTTATTATTTATTTTTCTAATTTTCCATCTCAGCTATTCTAGGTTATCAAGCATGCTCATCTTATGAGTGTGTGTGAGATGGAATTAAGTTGATTTTATCTTTAACTTTGAAAAATATTTATGATCCAGAAGTATATTTCCAAAATAATTTAAGTTAAATTTGGATTTTAAAAATACTAACTTTGAGATTTTAAAATATAAGTTTTGAATTTGAAGATTTCAAAATGTTTGATGAATACTCAGAAATTTGTATAGTCGTAAGTTGACTTTAGTTGGTGTAGTTTTATTATTGAAGAGTTAAGTTTATAATTTAAGTTTTATCCCCTTTAAGATTATCATTTATTCATCTCCTTATAAGTAAATTATCCTTCTTTGATAATAACTTTTGTTCAGCTTTTTTATAATTAGACAAGGTTATCTCTATATTGAATTTTATTTGAACTTAATATTCGGTCGGTCGTTGATGACCGGTCGAGCTTAATTCTATATTTAACATCATTCTGGTTTAATATTCGGTCGGTCGTTGATGACCGATCAAGTCTACTTATGTGTTTAACATTATTCTAGTTTAATACTCGGTTGGTCGTTGATGACGATCAAGTTTACTCAATACTTGGTCGGCCATTGATGACCGATCGAGTTTGCAATTCAAAAAGTAACTAATTTTTATAACTATTTAATCTTTCTTGGAATCTTGAAACTTTTATCTCTGGCAATGGCTTTAATGCCTTGGGAATTTAACTTTTTACATCGGTTGCTGATATTATTTTGCTATTGGTAATACCTATATTCATTATGTCTAAACCGTACCTATCTCATTATGTTCAATGCCTTATCGACCCATCCAATGGTTTTTTTTATCCTGCATTTCTTACCACCTTGATCTAACATTTCCCCTTAAAACACCTTTTTCGATACCCTACCAAAACTTTTATAGGGGAAAAAGAATAAAAATCCCTAACACTTCATCTTCTTCATCTAGTCTGTGTATTCTTGATTCTTCTTTTTCTGCTAATGATCCTTGTTCCCACTACTCCTTCCTATTCAGAATGTCTTCCTCCGGTGAGTGGTACACACAATTTTCTTCCCAGTTTTCTGCGCAGGAAGCTTGTGAGCTCCAATGGAACTATAACTTCCCTACACATTTGTCTATTCTTACCTCCAGATATCGTCCCCATCTTCCCCCTCCAGAGAATGTGGTGATTTTCTAGGAACAAGTTATATATGATTTTAGATTCCGTATCCATCCTTTCTTCATTGATGTTAGTAGGTATTTTGACCTCCCCTTGAATCAACTCATCCCCCAATCATTCTCTATTATGGTTGGTTTTGTTATTGTCTCCTGTTTGCTTGACTTTCCCTTATCTCCTCGACTATTCCATCACTTTTTCATTCTCCGTCAAGTGGAAATGATGTTTTTAAGTTTCAATCACGCCCTAAAATCACTATGTTTAATAGAATTCCCCCAAGGGGAATGACAGGATAATTTCTTCTTTATGCATCTTCCTTCTCCACCACCATATCCAATAACTTGGCGTCAAAATCTTCCACCCATTCCTCAATTAGGTGATATCTTTGAGGACCCTATCCTTCATTCTTCTATGGGAAAATTGAAAGCGCAAAATTCAACCTGCCTACCTTAATAGCCGAAGGCTTATTATTCATTTTCGGTATTAGCACGGCCAAAGTAGCCTTGGAGGTCTCTTTTGGTAAGCTTATATATGTTTGTAATCATCATCATACTATATATTACTAATAGAAATTTCTTTTTTCTTCAGCCGATGCTATCCTTCCTACTCTTATGTATAAGAATTCTCGTCTAACGAGGACAGTTTTAACTAGAATGGGTAAAGAATTGCTGAGGGACCGTCCTCTTACTCTAGCTTCTTCTTCCCTTCGCTTATTGCCTTTCTCCAAGCGACCCCAGGAATCACCCAGTTCCTCAGAACAAGTGGATCCTTTTGTGGTGAAAAGCATAAAACGTCGTACTTCATCCCCCTGTCCCCTTTCGCATATTATAACCACTTTTGAACAGGTTCCTATTACATCTTCTGAAATTTCTCACAATAAAGGTAAAGAACATGCCCTTCCCACATATTCGTTCTAATTTAGCTTTAAATATGATGAGACCAGGACTTCTCATTCATATGTCTCTTGGTGTTCCCTCAGTTATCCCATCAATTGAAGAAGCACCAATTGTCCCTATAGCTCCATTACCCCTTCCTCAGGCTATACCTTCTTCTTCTACCAGGCCTCATGCCAAAAGAACTCCTTGCCAGAGATCAGTTATCTCTAGGCCCATTACAACATCTACTGGACAAGATCCTCCATTGGTTGGCCCTTTATCTCCTGTTCTATCTTCACATGCTTCTGAACCTCCTTCCTTTTCTTCTCCACCATTTACAACTTTCACGAGCTCCTCCATCCTCTTTAAGCAAGCTCATGGGCTACCATCTCAGCTTAATCAAACTTCTATTCCTTCATTCGGGCTACTTCAACTGAAAGGACCACTAGTTGAGTCTTGGTTAGAGTCGCAAGAACATATGAGAAGAAGTACCATACCTGAGTGTGCTGATGATCATAGTCGCCAAGCTACCACGGTAAGTCTCTACCCAAATTTCCTTAATTTGTAACTACAAAATGTAACCTTACTCTTATTCATTTAGTTTTATGCTTCGAGCCTACATATGGGTAAATTAGTTAAAGATTTAGAAAGGACTAATCAAATTTTGAAAGACAAAGTGGAAGAATTACAGTCTACTTCCAATCTTCCCAATGATAAGCTTAGACAACTACGAGACAAAGTGAAGTCACTAACTGAGATCAATACTGGCTTAGAAAAAACCTTACAAGATAGTCAGCAATTGTTACAATCTAGGGGAGAAGAAAATGCAAATTTAGAGCTGTAATTACAAGGGCTTAATTCCAAGATTGATGTTGAAAGGGATTTAAAAGATAAAGCTCTCACGGATATTGCTCACAAAACCACTCTTCTAGACCAGTTACAACTGTCACATGGTTCAAGGTCTCCCGAATTAGCCTTGGAATTGGCTTCTAAAGACTTTGCCTTATTTCAACAACAAGAAAAATTACGAGCTCAAGATTTATAGATAAGCTCCCTATTGAAAGAATTAAAAGAGGCTGAAGTAGCAAAAACCACTTTACAAGAAGAGAAGGATAGTTTGCAATCTGAACTTCAGACATATAAAGAAGATGAAGAAGAGCGTTGGCAGAGCAAGTACAAGTCTTATTTGGATTATTCTGAGTTTGGGGAGGAATATGCTAAACACATTGTAGGAACTCTTATCTATTCAGTTGGAGGGGTAGTCCATCAACTGAAAGAGGGGGTTACCTATCTAAAGAACCTCCCCCCTATTTATAGATCGTCAACGACTTAATCAGGAACTTCCAGCAGACCTTCTAAGCAAATTCTAGTGATCTTGGGAACATGTATCTATACTTTCTTATAATTTCATAACTACTGTGTATTACTTGCTATTTATCAAATGAAGATTAACAATTACCTGCATTTTCTTGTGTAGCTTCCTCTATCTTTAGAATCACCCAAGCATTCATATAAATGAATCTTTCCCAGATATTTGCCATATGTAGAGAAATTTTATGGAAAACTTATAATCAAAAGAAGTAGACCTCATAGTTGCTCTTCAAATGATGTATAATGTTGAATGAACTGTTTCTGATGAACTCTTAGCCTATATGGTAAACTAGGTGCTTTATATATATATATATATATATAAAGAACCTCTAACCTTGTCTAAGCAATCGATCAAATGTATATTTCAAGATGAAATAACCGTATACGATATAGATATTCCTTTGGGCCTTTCTCGACTATATAATGAACCGGTCAGATTTATATGCCCAAGCGAGATAGAACATCTGTGATATAAATATTCCTTTGGGTCTTTCCCTACTGTATAATGAACCGATCGGATTTATATACACGAGCAAGATAGAATATCTGTGATATATATATTCTGCTGGGTCTTTCCCGACTGTATAATAAACCGGTCGGATTTATATGCCCGAGCGAGATTAGCCCTCTACACCATAAATAATGTTAATGCTGAGACTCATGATTGATTTTAAAGAGGGTTTAAAGTCTCTAGCTCCCCCTAAGGAAGCCTGGTCAGTCACTCCTCAAGGTCCTCGATCGATTGTTATGGTTTAAAGTCTCCGGTTCCACCTAAGGAAGTCTGGATGGTCACTCCTCAAGGTCCCTGATCGACTGCGATGGTTTAAAGTCTCCGGTTCCTCTTAAGGAAGTTTGTCCGGTCACTCCTTAAGATCCCTGATCGACTGCGATAGTTTAAAGTCTCCGATTCCTCTTAAGGAAGCTTGTCCAGTCACTCCTTAAGATCCCCGATCGACTGCGATGGTTTAAAGTCTCCGGTTCCTCTTAAGGAAGCCTGCCCGGT
>JBBMJZ010413115.1:3679091-3695677 GCA_037833815.1 Zingiber zerumbet | reverse complement strand
CAACAAATTTTAAACATGATTTCTAACGAATATTTTAAAATGAGTGTCACCTATCGTCACAAATAATTTTAATTGATAAAAAATTATCACATGGCAGATTTGATCAATCAAGAGATTCATTGTGGTCTCAAGTGACAATCTCACTGAAACTAATAATTTTAAGAATTTACTAAAACTTTATCATAATGTTTTGGTGTTATTTTTGTTTCAAATTTGAAAGTATTTACAGAAATTTATCATAATGAAAGTTCATATTAAATTCACTAAAATCCTAAACTTTATGCTTGATTTAACAATTATCCTCAAAAAGAACTAAAAGCCAGCAGCACCTTGGTATTAGTCATCATCATTGCATTTTTACTGTGACAATTAGAATATTTAAGATGTTAAATACCTGTTGAACTGGTGAGCATAGAGTTCAAGTGGTTGATGATTCTAAGAGCTATCATGCTTGCTGTATTTCTTCTTTTCTTAGATTTTATGTGAATTAATAACCTAATCAAGACATTTATAATTAAAAAATAAATTCCTGGTTTGTTGCTAAGATGCTTTGCCTGGGGCTTTCATATAGGCCTAGCATTGTCAACCTGATGCAGTCTCGTCTGGCATTTGGGATTATGCATAGTGTAGTTCATGTTGAAAAAAGATTGATCTAGAACTATAGTAATTATATGAAATCCTACAGTAATTTGATTGATCCCATTGTTGAGTGTATGCCATAACAGGCTTGGAGTTATGATGTAAGTGTCAATTGTTAGTTTCGATTAAGGTGTTTTGATGGGTTGAGAAAAAAAGTTTTAGGATTGCTTATGTTATTGATGTTTGCTTTAAGTTGTACAAAAACTTGGCTAGATGCACTCAAAGCTCACCAAGCTTGTGACTCAACAAGGTTGAGTTGTGTATGATGACTTGGCGCCGCAAAGTTGGTGTTACTCAATGGGTTGGAGGTCTGTTGTAGATTGGAGAAGGATGCATGAGACATTAGAAGGACTGCAGGACCAGAGGCGAGCAGTGTTGACAAATTTCGTGGAGCTTACTTGACACTACCAAGTTGGTGTTGGCTTGATGGTTCAAGATTCGCTAAAGATAGACATCTGAGTATGTGCGGGACAAGGAGCATTGAGGTGGTAGCCTTGATGAGAGTTGCAAACTACGTAGGTGAACGAGTGAGGGATGACATGTGGATCGAGTCAAAAGCTTGGTGCACCCGAGGGACTAAGCACCTAGCGAGAGAAGACCACGGGAGCAAAGTGAAGTTGCAATAACTTTTATCAGAGTTAGACAAGGCAGACTGCATAGGTGAATGAGTGAAGGATAGACATGGAACAAGTTAAGGGTTTAGTGCATCTATGAGACTAACAACTTGATGGGGGATTGTCTTGTCAGTGAAGTAAAGCTTAAAAAGTAATTTTTAAGTGAGTTATGGTAGTTGAGTGATCTCTAATTTAGGTTTTAGGTTGATTTGACTTAGGTGATGACTCAACCATTAGATTAATTTTAATCGACGATCTAGTAGACTAGAGGGTGATCTTTATCAACTAGTGTGCTAAGCCCACAAGATGCTTGTGAACAAAATATCTCTGTTCGAAATCGAGTCGACTGAGTAGTCAGTTGAGTCGACTGAGTCCTTGACAAAAATCATAAACAAAACTATTGATTAGGTAAAGAAAGCTATGATTGTCAGATTGCTTATGCGATAAAACTATTGAAGTAGAGTAAGTCGACTAGAGTAACTATTGCGAGACAAAGTGAGTCAAGGTACGGCAAGTAAGAGATCCTTTGCTGGCAGAAGGTTGAAGCACTTAGGAAAACATTTGACCATAAATTGTTTAATCGATGACCTAATGCAGAACAAAAAAGTGAAGATTGTTTGAAGACAACTTGCATACTATAAATAGGGGACCAAGAGGAGCTTATCAAGGTTAGCAAATCAGTGGCAAAATTGTGCTCAACTCCAACATCCTTGCGCTTTCTTGTTCAATCAATTTTATAACCTAGTTTTGTAGCTTGTAGCTGTCTTACTTGCTATTCTTATTCTTGTAAAACTCTTGTAAGTAACTTCTCCACCTCTACGAAGGAACGAGAAGAAGAAAAGATAGTGCAATTTTAGAGTGACTTGTAGGCCATGGAGTAGGAACCGGGGCTTCCGAACCGCATAAATCATTTGATTTTATATTTATTTTTGCTACCGTAATTCAATTGTGTTATCTTACTATGATTTAGCATGACTATATTTTTAGGTCAAGTGCTATTCACTCTACTGTAGTCATCCGACCGCCATCCTCATCGATTCAACTAGTTGGTATTCAGAGCCTTGAAGCTCTAAGAGGGCTGATCGTCAATAGAGCCATGAGTTGAAAGAAAATGGTCAATACCATTCTTAAAAGTGGTGTCTAGGTTTGTGTTGAAGGATTAACCACAAATCACATGTCTAGAATTGTCTTTGGATCTACAAAATATCAAAAAGAATTTTGCTGATGGAAAAGGAGGATGGAAGAATGGTTTAGTACATATTTTAAAGTAGGCCTTGTTAGTGTGGATTAGAAACTCCAAAAGACAAAAAGGAAAAAACTCAAAAAGAGAAAATGGATGGAAGATCTTTAAAGGTAACAAAAGGACATAAATTCAATTATTCTATTTTGTCTAATATTGTTTTGAGCAAGGTTAGAGATTATAAAAATGCAAAAGATCTTTTGGAAAAGATTATTCTTTGTCATGAAAATTTAGTACAAGAACCACAAGCTCAAATTCATGACAAGGTTGAACACAAAGTAAAGTGAAAAAAATCCAAAATTCTACAAAATGAGGAAGATCAAGATTTAACCTTTGAGATAATTACCAATGATGAAGTTGAACAAGGAGATCAAGAATGAATCATTGAGATGATCAATGAAGATGTGTGATCCTCTTCATCGGAAGATCAAAGTGGTGAACCATCAACCTCATCAAGAAGTGAGAAACATCCAAGTCAATGGAGAAAGAGGCTTTAGAAGTTGCATCCTCAAATTCCTCAATTTAAACCAAAAGAAAGGATCACATTATTTGTTTTGGATGCAATGAAAAAACACATTACAAGAACAAGTGTCTACATGAAAAGGAGGAAAGAAGGATATATATATATTTTTAACTCGATAAATATATCAATATTATTTATTCGAGCTGTAGGAAAAAGAAAAGAAATGAAATAAGAAGGACCACATAGTATGCTTCATTGGCCATGAGGGAGGACACTACCATACCAAATGTCCATATAAGGAGAAAGTGAAAAAAAAGTGGTCCACAAAGATGAAGAAAAATGGAAGTTCAAATTAAAGGGGAGCTCCAAAGGTAAAAAATGAGGTATTAATCTAAAGGTTTTAATTTGTGTGATAATGTTTTCCTGCCTAAATTTAAGAGAATAGAAATTTAGGACAATAATCTAGGAAGGTTAAGAACAAGACTAACCCTTGTTACATACTAGATATGCATGAGTATTCTAGATTAAAGGAATCTAGGGCTGCAAAATCTTTTCTTGAGATCAAAGGTTGTTGATATGTCAAAGACTTAGAGGATATTTACAAATGGGTGACTGAGACTCGTTCTTTGTTCAGTCGACTGCCACAAAATAGAGAGTCGACTAAAGTTTAGCAAAAAGTTATAAATAGGAATTTTGCCATGTTTTTGGTCATTGGAACATATATTATTCAAATTTATGTAGTTAATTGAACTTTTAATCATCTTAGTCCATTTTTTGAAGTGTGTCAAAGAGAAGGGAAGAAGGTTAAGTTAGTAAACCTCAAACCTCATCTCCATATGGTAAAATTCAGTTCAAGTGGGAGCTTAGGTATAGGGGGATCCAGATTTTAGTTTCTATAAGCTTTGTTAATTTTCCTAACTTAACAATTCACAAAATATATAAAGGGGAAATTAGTAGTGCAATTGTGCCCTAAGTGGTCGTGATCAACCAAGATATTTTGATGGGTTAGGCAAAGGTATTAAGTTAGGTTTGCCATTGTTATTGATATGTGATGTGTATTCTAATTTGTGCAAGAATTTAGTAGGCCACGAAGCTCGTGGAGTTTATGACTTGGAGAGGATGAGTCATGGATGATGACTTGGTGGGGCCAAGTTGGCGTTGATCAATGGCTTGATGGTCTATTGGAGATTAGAGAAGAATATATGAGATATGTGAGGGATCGTATGTGTTGATGAGTGACTCATATTTGAGTGTGAGGGATGTCTCAAATGAAAAGAAAGAAATGATGAAAAAAATCTGTTAAGATTTTTTGTAATAGAATTCTGTTATAATTTTTCATTTTGACATGTTAGGGTTTGGGCATTATTTATAGGGACTATTGTAAACATATTGGTAGTATCCTTATTATAATATGAATTCTCCTGTGTAGAGAGAATTCTAATAAAGTTTCAGCAGTTTTGTAGAGAAGACATGCCGCTGAACCATTGTAACTTTTCTTCCTTTTTCTTCGTGTTTGCTCTTTCTTGTGCTTCTTTGTTTTGTTGCGCCGAGCGATCTTTTTATCTCTTCCTCTTCTTTTGCGTTAGAGGTTGAGAGGTGTTGCCCTCTTCGCGCAACAATTGGTATCAGAGCGAGGGTGTTGTCGAATTTCTTCAACATGTCGGGGACGCCTTTTGTGAAGCTTGATATGGTGAAGTTTGACAGAATCGGGAACTTTGGATTATGATAGAGAAAAGTCAATGACTTGGTGCAACAAGGCATGGTGAAGGCACAAGAGAAAGGACACTAGAAAGCATGGAGAGATCCGATTGGAAAGAACTTCAGGCGAAGATAGTTACTACAATCAAGCTTTGCCTTATGAATGATGTGAAGTACCATGTTATGTACGAGGAGTCACATGTGATAGTTTGGCAAAAACTAGAAAGTCGGTACATGTCAAAGTTATTATTAACAAACAAATTGTATATTAAGCAAAAGTTATACGGACTGAAGATGATAAAGGGAACCGATCCGAGCCAACACATCAACTTATTCAATCAGATAATGAGCGATTTGATGTGAAGATCAAGGACGAAGACAAGACGCTGATGTTGTTGAATTCTTTACCTTCATCTCCTACGTACGAGAATTTAGTTACTACTTTGACGTGGGGTAAGGAAACTTTTAAATTGGAGGAGATGGCGAGTTACTAGGTTTTTATCAAAGGAAGAAAATAAGGATGAAGTTTTTCAGTGAGAAGGACTTATGGTAAATAGCAATCAAGAGCTAACCTCGACATGGATCGGGTAACAACAACAAGGTTCGTTCTAAGTTAAGAGGGAAGAAGGTGATCACTTGCGACAAGTATAAAGGTAAATGTATATGAAGAGAGATTATTTAGAGATAAAGAAACATGTTGCAGAGAACAAAGATAGTTCGACAAATCTACAAACATAATTGAAGAAGAAAATTCAGAGAGCGGTGATGGAGATATGCTATCAGTTATGTTGAGTTTAGAGCAGCTGTTGAATGCATGAATTTTAGACTTTGCATGTTTATATCACATAACTTCAAACAAGGAGTGATTTAACACCTATATGACAGTGAATTTTGGTTTAATGTGCATCATGCAGAGTTATCGATATAGGGAACATCAATATCAAGATGTTTGATGGTGTGATCAGAATCTTATGTGATGTTAGACATATACCAGAGCTAAGGAAGAACTTACTTTCACTGGACACGCTGGATGGTATTAGTTGTAGTTACAAATCAATGAGCGACTTATAAAAGTCAACAAGGGAGCTTTGACGGTAATGAAAGAACAAAAGTTAGCAGGGAATATCTACAAATTGATAGTGACTACAGTTGTAGGTGAAATCGCCTCGGTGGAGTCTGAATCAGACAATACTCTCTTTTGGCATATATAGTTGGGGCATATGAGTGAACGTGATATGCTGGAACTTTACAAGAGAGATTTGGAAGAGCGTCAAGACGTGCAAGTTTGAATTATGCAAATTCTATGTTCTTGGAAACAGAGCAAAGTGCAATTCTAGACGGCAGGCAATATACAAGACAGAGGAGATTCTAGACTATATACATACGGACCTCTGGGATCAGTTAGTGTAGCATCATGAGGACACTTGTATTTTGTGAGTTTTACTGATGATTACTCATGAAAGGTCTGAGTATAGGGTTTAGGGTATACTTTATACGCCACAAGTTGGAAACTTGTGCAAAGTTTAAATTGTGGAAAAGTAAAGTGGAGAACCAGATCGGAAGGAAGATCAAATGCTTTAGGTTAGACAATGGGAGTATGGATTTAAATTTTCAAGATTTATGTGAATAGTATGGGATAATGAAGCATTCCTTGGTTCGCAGGACACCTCAGCAGAACGGGGTGGCAGAAATGTTGAACAGAAAAATCATTGAGAAGGTAAGATGCCTTAGGCTGAATGCATGCCTAGTAAAGAATTTCTGGGCAGAAGTGATTAATAATATGTTATCTCATTAATAAATCGCCAAGAGCAGTACTAGAAGACAAAGTATCAAAGGCATATACGAGTTTTTGGGTGCAAACTCAAATTAATTTATTTTTATGATGTATCAGAAAGGAGTTAAAGACTTCAAGTTTTGAGATTTAAAGGCAAACAATGTGGTGATCATTAGAGATGTGGTATTTCACGAGAATGCCATGTTACGACGATGGAAAAACAACATCATTGAGCAACAAGCAGAAGGATGTTGTATAGATGGAGCTAGAGACTCATGATTCTGATAATGATAGCTCAGGGAACATGGAACATCGCACTATAGTTGGAGATAGAAGAGACGGGTCATAAAGCCACCCATTAGATACAGTTTTGAGGACTTGGTGTCTTGTGCAGTCATCACCAGTAACAAAGATTCTACATCTTTTCAGGAGGCGGTTTACAGTTCTGAGAAGGACAAGTGGATGAGTGCTATGACGGATGAGATGAAGTTACTGTATAAGAAAAAAACGTGAGATCTAGTGGAGCTTCATGAGGAAAACGAGCTATACGGTGCAAGTGGTTGTTTAAGAAGAAAAAGAGGTCAACAAATTAAATGGGGTTACTGAACAAAAAATTTGACATGAAGGATTTGGGCGAAACTAGGAAGATTCTTGGGATGAAGATTCAGAAGGATAGAGCTGCAGGAAGATTATGAGTATCTCAACGTAGCTATGTGGATAAGGTGCTAGATAGGTTCAATATGAAGAATAAGAAGTCAGTATGCTATCCCCTAACGCAACACTTCAAGTTATCCAGCACACAGTGTTCAAAGACGAATGAAGAGATCCAAGAGATGTCAAAGGTTCTTTATGCTAGTACAATTGGTTGTCTGATGTATGCCGTGGTTTGCACGAGACCATATTTGTCGCAAACAATTAGTATGGCGAGCAAGTTTTTTCTTAAATCTTGGTTGACCATATTGGGATGCAGTGAAGTGGATTTTCAGATACTTCAGAAATACAACTGATTATGAAATCATATTCAATAAACATCCAATAGATCGGGTATGTGGATGTAGAGTAATGTAGGAGATTCAGATGACAGGAGGTTTAGGGTAGGATACGTGTTCACTATGGCAGGAGGACTTATATATTGGAAGTCTATGACAATCTATTGTTGCTTTGTTCATTACGGAGTCAGAGTATATGTCAGCAGCTGAAGAAGCGAAGGAAGTTTTATGACTTGCAGGGTTAGTCCGAGAATTGGGTGTTCAGCAAGGTAGAGTCAAGTTGTTATGCGATAGTCAGTGTGCTATCTATTTGATGAAAAATCAGATGTATCATGCAAGAACCAAGCAAACTAATGTGAAGTTTCATAAGAACAAAGAGCTGATTGTTTCTGGAGAAATTCAACTTGAGAAGGTTCACAGTGTAAACATTGCTGTAGGCATATTGACAAAACCTGTGACTGTAGAGAAGGTCAAGCATTGTTTGAACTAGATTCATATCTCTAGATGCTAGAGGAAGGAAGCCCATACCCAGAGATTTATGTGGAGTTTTTCTTAGATACTTGTATTCTTCGAGGGGGTGAATATTCGTCATGGTGGAGATTGATGGCGGGTGACTCATGTCTGAGTGAAGGTCAATGCGAGGGACGACACATATGAAAAGAAAGAAACGACGAAAAAAACTCTATTAAGGTTTTTTTGTAACATAATTCTATTACGATTTTTCATAATAACTCTGTTATGATTTTCCGGATACTGTTTATAGGGATCATTGTAAACCTATTGGTAGTATTATCATTACAATGTGAATTCTCTTGTGTAAAGAGAATTTTAATAAAGTTTCGGCCATTTTATGGAGTAGGCATACGGCCGAACCACGGTAACTCTTCTTCTTCGTGTTTATTTTTTCTTGTACGTCTTTGTCTCATTGCTCCGCACGATCTCTTCCTCTCTTCCTCTTTTTCCGCGTTAGAGGTTGAGAGGTGTTACTCCCTTTGCACAATAGTATGTCAAGAAGCAGAGTCGTGGTGGCAAAGCTCATGACGCTTGACTTGGTGCAACTAAGTTGGTGTTGGCTTGATGGCTTATGGATCATTAGAGATCATACAAGGATGGTATGAGACATTCTGGGGATTGTAGAAAAGGAGCACTAGGGTGACGACCCTAACAAGAGCAACAAGTGGTGAACTAAGTAAATGAGTGAAGTATGACACATGGATCGTGTTAAGGGTTTTGATGGGAGCCAAACTATGTAGGTGAACGAGTGTAAGATGACATGTGGGGAAAAATCCAAAGGTTCAATGCATTTGAGGGATTGCCGAATTGACAGGAGATGCATTGTGGGCAAGTAAAGCTATGAAGTAAAACTTTTTAAGTGACTTGTGAGGGTTGGGTAACCTCTACTTTGGGTTTCGAGTAGACTTGATTTAAGCGAAGACTCAACTGACCTAGTCGACTATCCAATCGACTTGAGGGTGATCCTAGTTGACTAGTATGCTGAGTTGACTAGGGAGTTAAGTCAGTTTGATTTGCTCACAAAATGTTCATGTTTGAAGTGGAATTGTCTGGTCAGTCGACTACTGAATCTCACGAGTCAAAAACAAGATTGTTGATTGGGCATAAAATATTCATGTTCAAAGTGAAATTGATTGGACAGTCGATTAAATCCTTGATTGGAGTCAAACAAAACTGACTATTGATTCGGACAAAGGAAAGATGCAACTCTAAGGTTACTTATGCAATAAAGTGATTTAGTTAAGATGTGAGAGTGCCATTGCCCGCTGTTCAGTCAACTGTTATTGGAAGCATCACTCATCATAATAAAACTGTGTTAATCCCAGTTGTTTGAGATTTGCTATGCAAATTGCGTCCCTTCATTGTATTCCATGAAAGACATTATCTAATGTAAGTATTGCCAATTTGGGTATTGGATGAGTGTAGTTGATCAATGATCCCTTTGCTTCATTACATTACTTCATGGGTATACTATTGTGACATATCTGACTAATATGATTATCCAGATGAATCATTGGTCCGAATTTGATAGGAGGTCAGTCTTCTGTGTACTGCAGTACAACATCACTTACCTTGATGCTAGTATCAATTTGGACATTGCATTTTGTCACAAACTTGTCTTTTAGCCTTTTATGCCAGTTTATACTGTGGAGTGAAGCGACTTAGGACGTGGTTAATCATCCAGTTGACACTGAACTCGTGTTCTCAATTCATTAATTGAGGTCGTCTTTCCTGATAATTCATCCGGCTGCTTGAACATTAAAGTATATGCAGATGCACTGATTTCCACTTTAGTGGATGCTGTATTTTTTGCTAAAAAGTTTCATGCAATGACAACAATACTTGGTGAGACTTCTGATAGGATCATGTTTAATTTTCTAATTCTTAAAATTTAGCTAGTCATTTGGTTACTTTTGTCTCAAACACCTAAATAGTCAGGTGCATAATAGTCATCTTCAAGGAGATATTGATTTAGCATTGGATTCTTTGGAATTCTCCTGTGATACCTCTATATGGTTTCATTATTGCACTCTGATTGTTCTTTATTTGTTGAAAATTGTATTAATGGAGTTAGAATGTCTAGTTTATCTCCAGATTGGAAAAACTAGCTCTTACAGCTAGTCATTGTTATTTGCGCATGAAAACTACAACAATAAAAGACAATTTACTAATTTCTAACATTAGCTAATCTCTTGCTGTTACAGCTTTGACAACAACAGCAGACTGAATGGTCCAGAGCTGCAAGGATTAGTCCCTTACGATTTCGGCTGCTGAATGCATCTTATGGAGGGGGCACGCTAAATCTATTTGCTTTCACACAGTTGGATGGCTAGTCTATAGGGTTACAGAATCTCATAAGGCTTAATCTCGAGTATTATATTTAAAATGATATGTAGCAAAAAGCATAGCTATCATATATATCTTGTCTGAGTCCCATCTTCTATATGAATTGAGCTGAAACATAACCATCTGTTGTAATCTTCTAGCATTTCACTGAAATCTTCCATCAACCTTTATCCTGGTCAACTCTACATGGTTTATCCTGCACAATGGAATAAGTATAAGAGCACAGTCGATGGCAATTCCATTACATTTCTTCTCCATCTGCTGCTGGATAGTAATTAATCATTGTGCAGCCATTTAGAATATGTATAAACCTTTATAAATCAGAATCTTTGCATGAGTTCCTTACCTTTTATATAGCTCGACTTCCAGGATAACTGTCTTTATCTGCTTGTCCTCCTCACCACTCGCGTATATGCATTCGCACTCAGCTGGTCCACTCCACAACTAATTAATGCTTTTACTCCCACTAATTCCTTACTCTCATAGCTGTGAGCCTGTGACCTTGACCCGTGTTGCGTCTGCATGCATCGAAGGAAGACAATTCTCCATTGAGAAAGTTGCAGTTTTTTTATTTAAAAAAACTTGTCCTCAAGCTTAGGAATCCTTTCAGTACTGTCATCCGGTGATTATCTAAGTTGTCATGCTTAACTTATGCTGTTCTCCGTTTATGCTTTCCCCCAGATTCTTCTAATGCACCTTTTTGGCGTTGATGTTTGCCTGTGTATAAATATACTCCGAGCAAATCAATGCATGCAGAACAATGTAGATCCAGAGTATAATATATAACTAAACTGGTCAGCTTTCCATGGAATAGTGATTTGATCTTGTGGAGAAAGTGGGTGAGGGAGGATCCTTCAGCTTTTCAGAGTTCAGTGCATCACTTGACACCAAGGTAGAAAACAACACGTCTCAGCTTTTCTGGCATTTATATACGAAGAGGGCATTAATTTAATCATCCATTCTAATTAACAATTCCTGCATTTCTTCAAGCTGATCTATTGTTTAATTTTCCTTTAGAGTCACTCTTTGAAAGTAGTAAATAGTGTTAAGAATGATTAAATTATGCATTTAAAGGCCACCTTCGAATTGCTGCTTGATCTTTCATAGATATTGAAGTTTAAAAAGATCGGGTTTAATTATAATGTCACTATGCCAATCTAGTAAATAACCCACACTAATAATTTAAGACTAATAATTTAAGGAGAAGGAGATATTGAAAGATTAGCCCCCTTTTAGTAACAAAAGGTGGAATCAGTCATGTCACCCTAGAGGTCTCACACAAATAGTCTCACGATCATCTGTAAGGAGGTAAATTAGGAAGTTGTAGTTGATCAGTGTGGAGGAGGTTTTTTTTCCTCGAATTTGTTGAAATTCGAATCCTTATCCTATATGGTAGTAACTATACTCTGTACTAGTCAACTCAACTTTATCCCCGGTAACAAAGAACCCTTGCCCCCTTTTGAAACAATGAAAAATTGTTGATGCATTGTGGCATTAATACATACTTTTGCCTCGAATGTAATTATTATATAACATGCAAATCTCGTGTCAAATAATATGTTGATGTTTCGAGCCTAAATCTTAACGTGATGAAAACATTCTCCTCACTTTTTTTAATGGTATGGTGAATATATTAAGAATAGCACGCGTTTGAAGGCTCGTTGAGAGTTGCCCAACGAGATCTTTTAAATGTCTAAGTCATCAGGAAATCTGAAAAAAATATAATTGAAATGAATAAATACATACCTTATTAAACGCACCATTATAACCATCGTGTCCCTTCGTATTGATCATAATCCCTGTATCCCTTAGCATGCTCAGAAGTCGAACTGGTTGCAAGTTGGGAGGTCGGATTGGCTCGGTAGTTCAGGTCGGCTATGATATTTGCTTTGATCAGGTCTGGACATCTGTGTTAATTAAGTTCTGAAACATGCCACATGGCCATGAATTAATCGAGTCTTGCCAAATTACCCCTGTCATCTCCACCGTATCAATTGATAAAATAATAATTTAATTTTTTCATTAACTATTATATAGAGTTAGTAATATGTGTCAAAGTAACCACACTTAGGTGAAGAACCAAAGTGCCAGAAGGAAGCCAATAATGTCTTGACCTCCAAATGCAGAATTTTTTGTATCGAGTGTTCTTATGTAAGGCCAAATAATTTGTGTTTCCTGTCATACTTGGGCATTTATTTAGTTAGTGCGAGCATAATAAAATAATAGCAAAAATAAATACGATAAAAGATAATTGTTAAAATACATATTGATATGGTTCCTATCCCAAACCCTACTTTGTAGTCTAATGATTTGTTTGGTGGATCAAGTCCAAAATTTTCAATAAAAAAAAACTCCTTTATTAGAGGTTGAGAAATTTTGTACAAAGAGTGAATTTTTTAATCAGTTGGCATATTGCTTTAACATTGCAATTTCAATTGAAAATTGATTTAGGATATTCACCCCATCCTAGGACCTAATTTTATTGATAACACTTAGGGATGTGTTTGCCTCTCAATTATGGATTTAAATAGTTATTATTGGTGGGAAGGTGGAAATTGTGACTAGAAACCCAGCTTGGCAATTGTGCCATTGGTTTCACTAGAGCTTGAGGTTGAACATTCTACTATTTCTTTTGGGGGAGAAATGAAAGGAATATTACGATGTGTACTTATGTTTATTTTTTTTCTTTTTGATATAAAATAAACCCTAACTCAACATAACTTTGTGGTTTGGTTTATAAGTCGACTGTCTATTTCCTAGCCAATCCAACCACTAATGGACTGGATTCAACACTGGTTAACTAGTTAAACCTCAAATCATTTTGAGGTATCGATTTCTTAACCACCAATCGAGTGATCTCTAATATCACTTGACTGATTAACCTGAGTATGACCTAATCTAAAATTGACTCCACTTATTTTGAGTTATATCCTCGTCCCCATGTACAAGTCACTTAACACTCACATCTCATCAAAGTCTTATCATTGTATCATTGTAGCTTGACTTTGCCCCTCGGCTATCTCTCATCAAGTTATTTCCTAAAATGCTTACGAGCCCTCAGACTCCTCTGCATGTTATCCTTTACTTCTACATCTTCATAGTCTACCTCCATTGGTTGCATCTTGGAATCATTAACACTAACCATATACCAAGGGTTACATATCCATCAAGTAGACTATGCTAAATTGAGAACAAAAAGAAGCTTTGTGAGTTACTTACTTGTATGATAAAAGACTATTGTCAATTTTGTTAAGTTTGATGAACCATGTTTTTGTTTAGTTTCATTAATTCTTCAAGCCTATAGTCTACATTCCAATGAAACTACAATGAGGGTAGCGAGCTAGAAGTCGAGAGAAAATTTATTGAGAGTGTTGACGGGTGACTTATATCCGAGTGAAGTCAATATGAGGGACGCCACAGATGAAAAGAAAGAAACAACAAAAAAAATTCTGCTACAGTTTTTCGTAACACAATTCTGTTACAATTTTTCATAATAGAATTCTGTTACGATTTTTTTTGTAATAAAATTCTGTTATAATTTTTTTGGTCTATTTTGACATGTTGGGGGTTGGACACTATTTAGAGGGATCCTTGTGAACCTATTAGTAGTATTATCATTATAATGAGGACTCTTTTATGTAGAAAGAATTCTAATAAAATTTTGGTCATTTTGTGGAGTAGGCATGCTACCGAACCACAGTAACTCTTCTCCCTCTTCTTCTTATTCCTCACGCTTGCTCTTTTTTTGTGCATCTTTGTCTCGTTTCGCATGATCTCTCTCTTCATATTCTTTCGCATTAGAGGTTGAGAGGTATTGCACTCTTTGTGCAACAATTGATATTAGAGCTAGGTTTTGGTGGATTTCTTTAATATGTTGGGGCCGACGAAGTTTAATATAGTGAAGTTTAATAGAACTGGGAATTTTAGATTATTGCATAAAAGGGTCAAGAACTTGTTAGTACAACAAGACATAGTGAAGGTGCTAGGAGAAAGGAAACCAAAAAGCATTGAGAGATCAGATTGGGAAGATTTTCAGATGAAGGCAATGACAACAATCATGCTTTAGCTTACGGATGATGTGATGTACTATATCATGGACGAGGAGTCACCGGTGACAATTTAACAAATGCTAGAAAGTCGATACATGTCAGTTATTAACAAATAAACTATATTTCAAGTAAAAGTTATACGGACTGAAGATGACAGAGGGAACCAATCTGAGCCAACTCATCAACTTATTCAACCAGATCGTGAGCAATTTGAAGTGAGGTGATGTAAAGATTGAGGATGAAGACAAGATGCTAATGTTGTTAAATTATTTACTTTCATCTTCTACATATGAGAATTTGATTATTACTTTAATGTGAGGGTAAGGAAACTCTTAAATTAAAGGAGATCAGAAGTTCGTTGCTAGGTTTTCACCAAAGGAAGAAAACAAGTAATAAAGTTTCTCAAAGAGGACTTGTGGTAAATAGCAACTACGAGCATGGTAGAAGTAAATCTCGACATGGATCGGGTAATGACAAAAAGACTCGTTCTAAGTCAAGAAGAAAGAAGGTGATCACTTGCTACAAGTGTGGAGGAAAAGGTTATATAAAGAGAGATTGTCTAGAGATAAAAAAAATATGTTGCAAAGAACAAAGGTAGTTCGGCAAAGTTTGCAAACATAGTTATAG
This sequence comes from Zingiber zerumbet, assembly GCA_037833815.1. Lineage (NCBI taxonomy): Eukaryota > Viridiplantae > Streptophyta > Magnoliopsida > Zingiberales > Zingiberaceae > Zingiber > Zingiber zerumbet. The sequence goes on along the minus strand of JBBMJZ010413115.1, from coordinate 3,680,725 downwards.
AGGAAAATTCAGAAAGCGATGATGGAGTTATGCTATCAGTTATGCCAAGTTAGGAGTAGTTGACATATGCATGGATCTTAGACTTTGCACGTTCATATTACATGACTCCAAACAAAGAATGGTTTGACACCTACAGGGTATTGAATTTTGGTTCAATAGTGATGGAAAATGATGTGCCATGTAGAGTTATTGACATAGGAAACGTTAAAATTAAAATTTTTGATGGTGTGATCAGAGAATCCTATGTGATGTCATACATATACCAGAGCTAAGAAAGAACTTGATCTCATTAGGCACACTTGATGGTATTGGTTGTAATTACAAATTAGTTAGCGGAATGATAAAGATTTGTAAGGGAGCTCTGATGGTAATGAAATGATAAAAGTTAGCAGGGAACATCTACAAGTTCGTAGGGATTACAGTTATAGGTGGAGTTACTTCGGTAGAATATAAATCAGACAGTACTATCTTGTGGTATATATGGTTAAGACATATGAACAAGCGTGGGATGCTAAAACTTTACAAGAGAGAATTGTTGAAGAGCGTCAAGACGTGCAAACTTGAATTCTGTAAATTTTATGTTCTTGGGAAACAAAGCAAAGTATAATTCAAGACGACACACACAAGACGAAGGAGATTTTGGACCATGTACATACGGACCTCTAGGGACCAACCTGTGTAGAATCATGAGGAGGACATTTGTATTTTGTGAGTTTTTGATGATTGCTCATAAAAGGTCTGAGTATACTTTATGCGTCATAAGTCAGAAACTTTTATAAAATTTAAACTGTGGAAAACTGAACTCGAGAACCAAAACCGAAAGGAAGATCAAATGTCTTAGGTCAGATAATGGGACGGAGTACATGGATTCAAAATTTTAGAAATTTTGTGAGCAACATGAGATTATGAGATATTTCTTAGTTCGCAGGACACCATAACAGAATGATATGGTGGAAAGATTGAACAAAAAAAATCATTGAGAAGACAAGATGTCTCAAGTTGAATGTAGAGCTAGCAAAGAATTTCTAGGCAAAAGCGGTTAACATTACAAGTTATCTCATTAATAGATCACCAAGGGTAGCATTAGAAGGCAAAATATTAGATGAAGTATGAACATGGAATCCAATAGATTACTCTCATCTTTGATTTTTTGGATATCCAACCTATATGCACATATCTAGTGAGAAAAGATCAAAGTTAGATGCGAAGTCAAAATAATACATTTTTCTCGGATATCAGAAAAGAGTTAAAGGATTCAAACTTTTGGATTTTAAATCAAACAAGGTGGTGATCAGTAGAGATGTGATGTTTAACGAGAATGTCATATTATAGAGTACTCAGGAAGATAAAAAGGAAACATCACAGAGTAACATGTAGAAGGATACTGTGCTGGTGGAGCTAGAGACTCATGACTCTGATAATGATAGCTTAGGACACACAGAACATCACACTATAGCTGGAGGTAGGATGAGATGGATCATAAATTTACCCACCAGATATAGTTTTGAAGACTTAGTATCTTATGCTCTTATCACTAATAGTGGAGACCCTACATCTTTCTAGGAGGTGGTACACAGTTCTGAGAAGGACAAGCGGATGAGCGCTATGGCGGAGGAGATGAAATCATTGTGTAA
>JBBMJZ010413115.1:3648323-3661750 GCA_037833815.1 Zingiber zerumbet | reverse complement strand
GAAAGCTGGGGACGTGGCGCTCTATGCCGGCCTCGCTCAAGCTAGGATGACATAGACCTCCGATGAACCTGCAATAAAGTCGAACCGGGAAGGGGGCTCCCAGCGACGCTCAAGTCAGACGAGGAGAAACAGAAGCAGAGTAATGAGAGGGAAGACTGTAGCTACAGTGATGAGAATTCCATCCCTCCGTCGAAGCTCTAGGGGTCCTTATATATGACTCCTAGAGGGCGCGGTCGCGCTTCTCGAGGCGTGCACGTTTCTCAAAGCATAGCTCAAAATGGATGTATCAGAAAAGCGTGTCTGATACCATACCGCAACTGTCCGTGCATATCTTTGACGTGACAGTGGAAACTTCCACTGTACGATTCTCTGTACGGCCCGGCCACCGACCATGCTGTCTGTTGGCGGCAGCTGTCTCAAGGATGATATCGCTAGCTACCCCCTTTTGTCTTCTTCTGAGTCTTGTCCATTACTAGGCCGAGCGGAATGACCGCTTGGCTGCCCTGGCATCCGGAGATCGAAGCGTACACCTTGGCCACATGCTCGGGTGGGCGTGTAGCCCGGAACGTATTGGCACCTAGCCGGGCGGACGGGCCGCTCGGCAGGGTAGCTTTTCGGTATGAGAACCCTTAAGCGTCTGAAACCCGACCCGCAGTCGGATTGTTTGCGAGCCAGCTTGGCTGATATACTGGCCGCTTGGACCGCTATCTTCCTCCGATCGGCCAGAACTATAGGTTGACCACCTTGACTTTGACTTTTACGTGGCGTTGACCCTTACCTGTGTGGGCCCTCCTACTCTTACCACCGGATCAATAATAATTTTTTTTTAATTTATTTTATTGAAATTTTCAAAGGGAAGAAAAATATAATCCATCAACGGATAGTTTTAAAGTTAAAATTGATCACAAAAAGCAACGGATGAAAAAAAAATAGTACATGTACTCTTTTTCATTCACAAAACTATACCATATACAAAAAAAAATGATACATATATCATTTTTAACTCACAAAATTACACCATGTACTCAGAAAATAAAGCATGCATCCTTTTTTAATTACAAAGTTACATTACATGTATCCATCTTCCTCTATCAAGATAAACAAGTATACAAAGGAAGAGATTTCTTTACCCTTTCTCTTCTCTTCTTCCGAGGATAATTTTTCACCATAAATTTCTTTCCCTCTCTCATCCGCACTTTGGAGTAAACAAAGCATAAGTGTGAGGATGGAAGAAATTTAGATATTTTATAATAATATGGTATTATCCACTTTGAATTTAAGTTCTCATGATTTTATTTTTAAATTGTATCCAAAAATCTCATACCAATGGAGATATCTTTTTAAGTTTATAATCTTTTTCATGTGTTTTTAATGTAAGACTTTGTTTGCAACCTTCAACCCCAACAATCCCCCCTTCTCAAATAAATGACCACATAGCCCCTAAAGCAGAAAGACTATCCGTTTGACGTCTGATTCTTGATCACCAGATCTTCCTGCCCCTCGGTCCAACCGATCCACTAGGTCTTCTTGTCTTTCGGTCCACCCGACTTACAAGGATTTCCTTACTTAGCCGTAACTAGGGTTCCTCTTGATCCAAACACAGGAGCTCTCACTTCCTTTATTCGAGATCAATATTCTACTCACATGACTCAATTAAGTCATAATTCTTGTACACAATCGGCTGTTAGACTTTGATACTAATTGATAAGATCGAAGGAATTTAAATATTTCTACAATAATGTGATATTACCCATTTTGAATTTAAGCCCTTATAATTTTATTTTTAATGCTTGACCCAAAAAATTTCATACTAATGAAGATATTTCCCTTATAACTTGTTATCTTTCCCATGTATTTTTAATATATAATTTTATTTACAACTTTACAATCTAACACTTTTAAAAAATTTAGCTGACTTAATACTATGTCATCAACTTATATTTGAGTTATATACACAACCAATTCAAAAGTTTTCACACATAAAGTCGTGTCAATTTGTCATGATTTAAACTCTTTTGATTCGAACCCCTGTTGATTTATTTATTTAGACCTCTTCTTTGATTATTTTCATCTAATTAGGATCGGGTTATATTTCAACTATGATTTTGGATTAATTGTATATATTAATTCAATGCGACTCAAAACCCATAAGATGGTCAGATGACTTAAACTTATTCTAGATTTACATCTTCTTCTTCATATTCTGTTAAGTCTAATTTAATCTTAGTCATTTTTAATTTCCCTTAATTTTTTTTATATCTTTTTGATTTTCATATTAAATTTCACAATTTACTTAACTATTCAAATATTTTATCCAAAAAGATATTGAAAATTTATTAATTATAACTTATCATTATTAATTCCACTTGGTGATTTATATCTTTTGTGAGTCACATAAATCTAAGGGGATATATTTAATATTAGACTTTTAATTAATTTAAATAACTTTTATGGATTGTATATTCAATTTAGAATTTTATAAATTTTATAAAAATCTAGTGATATTTAAATTAGATTTTTATAGAGTTTTAAAAAATCATATGATATTCAAATTTGACTTTTTAAAACTCTATGAAAATCTTTTAGTGTTCAATCTTTCAATAGATTTTTATGGATTCTTTTAGAATTCCTTGATAAAAATTTTAACCAATAACAACTCTCCAAATTTTAATAAAAGTCTTCTCCTCACCCTTGAGATTTCTATAGAATTCAAATAGCCTTAATTTTATACGAATAAATCTTTTCTCTTCCAGCTCCTCGATTTTAATTATTTCTTTGATCTTAAAGGCTTTGTCTTTGTTTAACCTCTTAGCGGCCTGCATAACATCTCAGCATGCATTTCATGTGAAGCTGAGAGTCCTCTGAAGCATTTTGTCGAGTGCTCTCGCCATGGTTCGTTGGAATGGAAGTGGAACAACTAGAACGGGCGTTCCGACATAAGAACGCCTCACGTCGTTTGAAAGTTCCGATAAATAACGTGGCTTGCTTTGAAACCTCATTCTCCAACATTATAACGACAAAACAATGAATCGGAATGGCTGGAACAAAACGACAGCCGCTTGCAGCCTTTTCTCCGATGGCAACTCACGGCGGCAGGCTACCGGCGGAGATTCTTCTCTGATTACTCGTGATGGGAAAAAATGAGGAGTGTCATCCGGTGAAGCCTGCAATGCGCCGAAAAGAAGGAAAACAAATAGAAAAATTATTTAAGATGGACGATCATGCTTCCATCGACTACTCGCAACGAGGTCAAAGTCGATTTAGACAGCGGCGCTATGCGTACAGAGAAGAGAAGCTTGAGACACTATGTTTTAATATAAAATATATATTAATAAATCAAATTAATATATTTTCTTTCTTGTAAACCCATAAGTTTCATGAAATATATAAATATTTGTAAAAGTCTTATAAAAAAGTCTATAGAACTCCATGCAATTCTTTTCACAACTATATAAAATTTTATAAAAGTAAATAAAAATCTATCAAGCCATTGTAGTATAATATATTCAAGTATACAGTTCGATTGATTATGTATAGAGTTAGTTTTTTTTTTTTTTGGTTAACAATTCATTTTCTAAATTCTCTGAGTGAGAAACTAGGTAAATTGATTAAGTACGAAAAAAAATGATGACTACGTTGTTAAGTCTATTATTTTTAAATTTTAATTTTGAATTATGTAATTTAATTAAATTTGAATTATTTACCTTGATTTTATTATGAGAATTATTTTGATTATTAATTAATTCGGATTAAATGAATTAATTGAATTGATTTATTCAAATTACATTTAGATCAAAAATTTTATCAAGACTTGTTAATTAATTGAAATTGATTAATTTAAATTAATTAATTTATATTTTTTAATTAAATTTGAATTATTAAAATCTTTAATTGAATTTGGAAGGTTTAAATTAGAATTTTTAATTGAATTTAGATTATCCGAACTGAGGATGGGTTTTTCGGGTTAGCTCACCCTCGTGAGATCGCGACCCTTTGTCCCGGCCATTGTAGTACGTGTGTCGCCCAGGGCATAAGGGGCATGATGACTTGACGTCATTGGAGAAGCTTGAGACATTAGAATTTTTAATTAAATTTAGATTATTTGATTTTAATTTAATATCGGACTCGTTCAAAATTATAAAAGTTAATCCGATAATTTTTAATTTTACTTTATTAAAATTAATTTTGAGTTTCGAATTTAATGAAGATTGTTTAATATTGGATTAGATTCAAATTTATCTTTTGGATTCACTAAATTGATATTTTTAGAATAAATTTCTAAATTATGATAAGTCAAAATAAACATTATTAAAGTAATTATGTGCTTAAGATAAAATTTTCCTAAAACAATACATCTAAAGAACTTAATATTAAATCTAACTAGCTCTTATTAAACTGAAATAACTTTGACTAGATCCATTGAACCAATTGCACCGGATAAAATGCTTATGATTCAACATAAATATGCTTCGATAAAATTTATTTAGCCAAGTTTTATCTAACATACTATGTTATCAAGTTAGTCAAATATTTTTTCTATTTAATTATTCTATATTAAGTAGAAATTAAACTGTATAAAGAAAACAAATAAATCATTAAAACATACAGTTTTGTCTAATAGAAAATATAATTTTTCTATAAGTTCCCTGTATCATTACTTTGATAAGATTTATCCAAATAATAAATCTAATCGGATCCAACTTCATTATTCAAGCTTGATTTAGGAACTCTAGGAATAACGATTTGAATCGATTCTTGAAGTCTAGAAATGTTATATTCGGCTCTTTAAATTCTAAGTATCATGTCAAGATACTTGAAACTCGTCCTTTTGGGATAAACTAATGGCTAGTACATGGGGTATTGTCATAATAAAATATGGAGGTCAAATCCTAACTAGTAGTCAGGTTCCTGTCTTCCCCTATGCACTAGTCATTGTCCGGGCTAGTAGCCCCCGTGATTTACCTCCTCAATGTTGACCTAGGTATGAGTTAGCGGAGGCACTGGAGGCGAGCGAATCACCTTTTACCACAGAGATACTTAAAACTCGAGGGGTAAGATACGACAATAAAATAATAAATATTATATGAAAAATAATCTTATTAGATTTTTTAAAAAAAAATTTAGGATTTAAAGAGAGTGTATAACAAATTTAAGGAGGATGAATCTATTAAGCTTAGGGAAAATATGTGAAAAATATTTATTAAGTGAGAGTTAATTGATTTAATCAATATAAGATTAAATCATTAACCTTAAGTATATAAAGCAAGTTATTGTGCCCTAACCCCATCTCATACATTGACTCCTCTCTTCCCGATCCCGATCCACCTCTTTATCGCCATCGATCACAGACGCCGATGCACTGCCATCCTCAACTTGTTGCCATTGTCCTATCATCGCCGCCCTCGCTCTTGTTCGGCCACCATAGTCAGTCACAGTCATGCGGCCAACTTGTGACCCAACCGTTGCCCTTTGCTCTAATCTTGAATCCTCCCTATTCCTATCTCGATCCATTGTGTCGCCGCCCTTCATCGCCGCGCACACCACTTAGATTTCTCCGACAAGATATTTGGCAGGGTCAGCGACGTCTGTAACAGCAACAACCTCGATCGAAGTCGATGCTCCTCATGCTTGTCGCCTAGCTCTCCACCGCCAGCCCCTTCTTGGCTACCATACGCTTATGTCAGTAATCAATCTCATCGATGTCGTCATGATTTCATTGTATCGAAGTCATGCACCATCATTGTGGCAAGCCGTCGACCAGCTCGTTTCTCTAACCTTGCACCACTTCTGGGTTGCCTTGAGTCGCTGCCAGAGAAGGAGAGACACCAAGCGACATAAGGGTAATAAATTTTTAACCCAAACTTGGTTGACTTATGTTAGTCCCGATTAGAAGTTAGAATTCAAATGTGATATGTTGATTTGAAAGATCTTGGATTGATCAGTGGAGTAATTGATTCATGGTAGTTATTTAGGGATTGATTGATATAGATGATTGCATGATCATTATTAAGATCATTAGATTGATATTGTGATTTGTTATGACAGATTTGTTATCCGATTGATTCAATTAGGATTGATGATAGGTAAACCTAATCTAATCATCGAGATGAATTAGATTAGGGTTAATAAAAGAATAAATGAGATTTAATTAAAAAAATGGGATTAATTAAAGTTCAATTTAATCAAGGATTTATTTAATGATTATGTTCGATTAGAGTTACCTTAATTAGTTATGAGGAATTTATTTAGTTATTTAATTCATATGAATTTAGCTAAATAAAATATATTGATGCATGACTTTAATTCTAGACTAGTATCTCAACGTAAAATTGTTTAGCACGATCGACAAATAAAGGCGAGTACTTCCTTGGCCTCTATAGTTTATTGAACTTAGTATGTGCTTTTTAATTAATGAATTAAGTTGATTTATCTTAAATCTACTCGTATTTATCCATGCTTGATACTTGCGTATTTGATCTTAGAGATGATCTAGTTATTTCTTATACAGTCTTAACTTTGGATATCTATACTCTGTAGAGTATATCGAATAGAAGATATCATGTTGATTGATTATTTGCATGTTGCATGTACATATGTATGGTGTGTACTATAGGAGTTAACATGCTGATTATGCATATGATATAGAGTATACACATATATGCTATGTACTATAGGAGATACCATGTTGATTCTCCATTTGCATATTGTGTGTACACACATGTATGGTGTGTACTCTTGCAAGAATCATATTGATTATACCTATGTTATGTGTGCACACTTGTCTGGTATATATTATTGAAGGAATCAGGTTGATTAGTCCACACTTGTTGGATTTATTCATACCTATAGACTTAAGTGATAGATAGATCATGTATTGGATTTATCTATGTTGATGAAGTTGCATTGATGATGATTGTATTTTCATCATGATTACTTACATCATGATCACCATTGCACTATATGCATGCTGACAACTAAAGTTTCCCTTGTGATTAAGAGAATTGTCAGTCATATTTGTTGTTCATTCGACCACTCAAGGTGAGTGGTAGCTGGAGTTAAGTTCATCTTGTCCTGTTGTGCCCGCTTGGCCATTCTAAGTAGTAATAGCTAGAGTTGTGCAGGCAGTGACCCCTCATTGTTATGCAGCTAGATAGCTACTTTGTATCCAGCCTGTCTCGGCCACATTGATGTATTAGTAGCTAGAAAAGTGAGTAATCATCACAGCCATGTCCGATTAGTTATTCAGATGTACTGGTAGCTAGAGTGGAGTGTAGGAGTAACGCATACATGTTCATATGCATATGATGTGTGGTGCCTCTTTTGAAGATATATCTACATATGCTTGTGATATGTTACATTTGATTGAGCTATGATTATTACATATGATTGATATGATTCATACATGTTCATTTATCATACATATATATGTTGTCATATATTGCTCAAGTGTTATGAGCATATCTGTTATTAATCCCTAGTGAGTTTACTTATCACTATACCGTGTGTATTAGATCCAAATTGGGTATGTACATTCATTATGTCAATTATGATTATGTGCATTTATTATGTCATATATGATCATATTTTTATTTCTCTACTGAGACTGTATACTTTGATCTTTATATTATATTTTATGTTGACTTTGTTGGTGCAGTCCGAAGGACCGGACATCTGACAGGAAGTCCAGCTAAGTCAACGGACCGTCCGGATAACTGGTGTGAAGTCCAGCTAGGTCAACGCGCTGACTGGATAGTTGGTGTGAAGCCCATATAGGTCAATGGACCGACCGAATATCTGGCGAAAATTCCAGTTGGGTCTATGAATCGGACAACTGACAAGTTAGTAAGTTAAGATAAGTCACTAGAGGAGAGTAACCTTGTGAAAACATGTCCCGGTTGAGGGTCAGTAGACGTCAGTCCAGGTTAGGTCCATTTTAAATCCCTAATTAGAGACTTTGACTAGTTTCTGGTCCTGGGAGGATAGTAACTAATTGTTGTTGCAATCGACCTCTAAGGTTTCGATGTTTGACAATATGACCAAGAGTTGACCCAAACAAGACATGATGTTTGGGAGAGAGAAATCTAGTCAGGACTAGATGACTAGAAAAGGTAAGTCCTAATCAAAGGTTATGCAAAGTGGAAGTCCTGATAAGTAAAGTCAAGCCCTAGTGAGTGAAGCTAGGTCGTGGAAGTCCTGGTGAGTGAAGTCAGGTCCTAGTGAGTGAAGCTAGGTGGTGGAAGTCCCGGTGAGTGAAGTCGGGCCCTAGTGAGTGAAGTTAGGTGGTGGAAGTCCTGGTGAGTGAAGCCGGGCCCTGGTGCTAGATGGGGGAAGTCCTAGTGAGTGAAGTTAGGCAATGGAAGTCCTAGTGAGTGAAGCTAGACAACCCTAGGTTATATGACCGACTAGTTTTCAGTCGATCCCGCACGATCGACCGGACCAGCAAATCTTGAATTCTATTAACATTATTTTACTGTACTGTTTTATCTATTGTGCTAACTTAGTGTTGCAGGAAAGTTCAGACTGGTCGACGGGTTGACTGGATGTCTGGCAAAAGGTAAGTATAGGTAAGTCACTAGAGGAAAGTAATTATGAGGACGTGTCTCAATTAAGGGACAGTAGGCGTCGGTCCAGTTTAGAACTATTTGGGATCCCTAAATTGAGACCTTGACTAGTTCCTAGTCCTGGGAGGACAAGAACTAATTACTCTATTTTTTATATTGTGTTAACACTTGTCTTGCAGGATATTTTGGACTAACATATTTGTTGTAGGGCAAGAAAACAAGCGAAGAAGCAAAGCTGCCTTCGGGTGAACAGTACCCGAGGGCGCCTTCCATGGCTATGGAAGGTGCCCTCCACGGATAAAATTTGACCGATTCGCAGATAAGGCATAGCGAAGTCTGGATAAAATTTTATCCCATTGGAGGCATCTTCCATGCCTATGGGAGGCGCCTTCCATGCCCTTTATAAGGTAGTTTTGAGGAAGCAATGTATTATCAAGTACATTCAAGCTATTACGCGTACATTCGAGCTTACGATTGCTTCCGATTCTTGCTGTGACTCTGTTACGAAGCTGCTGAGCCCGATGACTGCTCCAAGGAGTTCCAATCGTGCCCAGTAAAATGAAGTCAACACGAAGTGCTTCAATTTCTGATATTTAAAAAGTGTTGGTAACATTTCCTTTATTGCACTTAACTGTTATAAAAGGCAAATGCAGTGTATTGCACTTAGGTTTATTTTATTGTACTAAATTCTCTCTTCCGGGGGTACAGGAAAAGATTTTTATTGGATTGCCCATCGATAGATCCGCGGGACCTGAGCCTTGGAGTAGGAGTCACCAAAGTCTCCAAATCAAGTAAAATAGCTAGTGTTTTTCTGGTGTTGCTTTTGTATTCACTTTTCGCTGCGTATACTCAAGTTTTCAAAAATCGATAAAAAGAATATTTTTTCAAAAACCACGTGATTCCCCCCTCCTTCTCACGTGCGTATCGATCCAACACTAATTACTACTACTCAGTATTATTGTGCTAACACTTATCTTGCATGTTATTATTTGGTTTATTGGACTAACATCGTTTTACAGGACAAAGGAGAAAATTTGCTTTCGGATGAACAATATCCGAATGCGCCTTCAAGCAGTGGAAGGCACCTTCCAAGGCTATGGAAGACGCATTCCAAAGGATAAAATTTGGATTTTGGCGCAAATAAGGCACAGCAAATTCAGGATAATATTTATCTCATTGGAGGCGCCTTCAACATCTATGGAAGGCGCCTTACATGCCCTATTTAAGGCTGCTCGCCCAAAGCTTCAATATCAACTGATACTTGAGCTACTACATGTTCTTTTGAGGTTCCGACTGCTTCAGACTCCTGCTACGACTCTACTGTGGAGCTGCTATGTTCGACGACCATTCCGAGAACTACCAATCGCAACCAGCAGATCCACATCGACACACGAACGCTCTCACTTCAATCCATAAGTGTCGGTAACAAGTTTCATTATTTCACTTAAACACTACAAATGGAAAGTGTAGTCTATTACACTTCTCCGATCTCTTTGCTGTATTCGATTCCCTCTTCCGAAGGTATCAGAAGAGGTTTTTAGTAGATTACCCATCGATATGTTTGCGGGACTTGGATCTTGGAATAGGAGTCGTCGAAGGCTCCGAATCAAGTAAACCGCCTGTTTTTTTTTGTCTTTCTACTCTCGACTTTGTACATATTTTCCGCTGCGTGTACTCGTACTTTGATTTCAAAAATAGAAAATAAGTTTTTAAAAGACACGTGATTCACCGCCCTCTCACGTGCATCTCAATCCAACAAGTTCTATCGAAACAGGTTTTGTATCTAAAAATGAAATCTATTATTTACCAAATCCAACTAAATCTATAAATTCAAACCAAAATAAACCTTCAAAGTTAAATTCTAAACCAAAGAATAAAATCAAATTAAATAAATTAAACCCAAAATATATTCAAAACTAAACAAAAATTTCAAACTTAAACTAAAATTAAATAAATTAAACTTAAATCTAAAAGATAAAATAAAGTCAAACAGTTCAAACTTAAACAGAACAAATAAATTCAAATCAAATAACTCAAATTACCAACAAGTCTACTATAATTATAAAAATAATCGACATAAATCTAAAATCTAAAAAGGTCAATGATTTAGGGGGAGACTCCAAATTAGTTGACACCTCCAAAAAAAATAAATAGCTTACCCAATTGGATAATTAAGACTAATTTAAAAAAGGATAACAGACTTGACCAACAATACTGGTAAAGTTTTGAATAATAGTAAGTTAGAAAAACTTTGTCTACGCATGTTTAGGAAGACATTGTTTCGACCTGATGTATTTGACTTAGTGAAACTAATTAAAGCTATCTCTTACGAATCCTAACTAGTTAGACCAAAGTTTTGTACTAAGTTCAATGGATAGAACTATTTGGAAAACCTCGAAGGCATGGTTACTCTAATGATATCCAGGTAACTCACCATAGCCTAGAAATTTATCCGAAAAATGTTTATTTGTTGAACCCAAAGCTAAACTTGAATCTAACATAAAGTTAAACTCAACCCAAAAAATTTCAACTTAACTCATCTCACAAAATTACAAGACACTCTGATTAAAAACATAGATCGGATCAGATGACTAAGGTGTTAATTTCAAAATTAATATTAAGTTAAATTAAATTAAATCAAAATTAAATTAAATTAATTCAAATTAAAAAAATGTGCAGACGCCTAATGAAGGCGCCTCCATGTTAATTGGAGGTGCTCTTAGAAGGGCGGAAAAAATTCCACCCTAATCAATGGAAGGCGCCTTTAGCTATCTGAATATGCCCTCCATAGCACATGAAAGGCGCCCTCCATAACACATAGAAGGTGCCTTCAGTCCGACTTTTTTCAACGAACAGAGCCTTGCTCTGTTCACGAGTTTGGACACAACAAGGTGCCTTCCAGCAGCTTTCTCCCACGACTTTTCATCTCCAAATATCAAAAAATGTCTCCTAAGTATACCCTAACTCAATTTATCTCGTCAATACTTAGTTCATATATTATTTTTTTTTGTCAATTTGTGCTTATATACTTGTATAAAATTAGGAAAAGATGACATATTGCCCCTAACCCTAGTAATGCCCCATCTGCTTATGCTAGGTTTCCCTCTGAGCGGCTTAAGCTAGATTTACTTAAGCATACATATGTTGCATTAAAATCTAGATACCTAAATAAGACTTTCTTTACCTAGTATTGTGCTCCTATTATAGAGATTATAGATTACTACCAATTGGATAAATTAGTTTACTATAGTCATTCAATAAACCTAGATTTATCTGCCCACTTTTATAACTTAGTTAAAATAGATGACCTGACCTATTCCACTAGAGTTGGTGGAAAGGATTTTCAATTTTTCCCCACTTTATTATATGATAACTTAGGACTTAGGAGATCTGCATGTCTATTTTTGTGTCATTTGGCGAACCCTACTTCCATATTACATTAGATACTATCTATATGTTTTTTGTTAGGAGGAGAGACTACCTACAGTGACTGATTTTAGGTCACTCTCTCTTAGGGTCCAAGACTAATCCTATATCAAGTCCTGACTACCTGCATTCTGCTGATTACATCTCGTGATGTTGCGATGATGCTGCCATCTCATTCATTTTTTCTATATGCACTATGCTAGTACCTTGACATTGACATTACATTACACATATTCCACAATGTCATGCATGCGTCGAGTCTCGTCACTAGGTTATAGGTTCACATGTCATATTGCCACATTCTGGCATACATATTCGCAACTATAGGGGTAGACATGGCGCAGGGTACAACCACTCCCCTTAGTGCGTATGACGAGATTGGTCAGCGTCAGTTTGCATTAGTGCATATAGGCATTACCGCTCAGGGGGGACTATCTTGGAGACTGGGGCCATAGCCAGATATACCAGGCGAGGACCAAGAAAAGTTTCCACCCAATATTCCCAACGAGGGAGAGGAGTTGCCGACTTTTACAATCGAAGAGTTCTACGGACACCCTATGACTCCTACCCAGCCCTCGACCTCGCTATCTATCAAGAACCGACTGACTCGACTTGAGGAGTCCTCCGCACAGCTTCGGCACTCGGTCTCAGATGGATTTAGAGTCATTCGGGGAGAGATGACTACCGGCTTCTCTGCTCTCCGGGAGGAGATTACCATTGGTTTTCAGCAGATCCTATGGACTGTACAAGCACTTGAGCAGCCTCCACCTCCAGCTGATGATCAGCTTTGACTTTATTTATTATACAGTGCATGTTTTGGATTCTGAAAATATTTGAGCATATACTACTTGTTACTTCTATTGCTTGATCAAACTAAGAATGTGTTGTATAGAATAGGATTGCTAGTTTTCAACACCTACGGAAGGTATCTTCCATGCCCTATTTAAGGCTACTTGCCCAAAGCTTCAATATCAACTGATACTTGAGCTACTATGCATTCTTTTGATGTTTTGACTGCTCTGGGCTCCTGCTACGACTCTGCTGTGAAGCTACTACGTCTTATGACTGTTCCGAGAACTATCGATCGCGACTGAAAGATCGACATCGACACACAAGCACTCTCACTTCGATCCCTAAGTGTTAGTAACAAGTTTCATTATTATACTTAAACACTGCAAATGGAAAGTGTAATCTGTTATACTTCTCCAATCTCTTTTCTATATTCGATTCCCTCTTCCGGAGGTACCGAAGAGACTTTTAGTGGATTATCCATTGATAGGTCTGCGGGATCTGAGCCTTGGAGTATGAGTCATCGAAGGCTCGAACCAAGTAAACCTCCTATTTTTTTTCTTTTTTGTGTCTTTCTACTCTCGACTTCGTACTTATTTTCCGTTGCGTGTACTCGTACTATGATTTCAAAATAGAAAATAAATTTTTAAA
>JBBMJZ010413115.1:3594876-3607178 GCA_037833815.1 Zingiber zerumbet | reverse complement strand
GTTTTATCCTTTCTTATCTTGCTGGAGGCACCTTCCAACTTGTTGGAGGCGCCTTCTAGCCCTGGATAAGATTTTTCAGGGGCTATAAAAAGACCTGGACCTAGGAATTAAGAATCAACTCTTGTATTCATTTCCTAGCAACTGTCTGAGCATTCAACGAGTGTAAGAGGCTTCTCCGCCTTCATCGAAGGAGACTTTTAAGAGCTTTTCATTTGTCTTAGATTAACAGCCATTTAAGTTGTAACCAAGTAAATCTTGTGCCTCTTCTTTCATTTTATAGTTGTTTAATTTAATTTTTATAATTATACTATTGCTACTAATCTGAGATGAAAGAATTAGAAAAGTATTTTGTTTTACAGGCAATTCACCTCCTATTGCCGGCCCCGCTGTACCAACAGGAACACGGTGGTGGCTCAAAGGCAATAATGCCAGAACATAACAACAACGCGAAGGCCAACACACAGTGGAGGTGGAGCACGATCAGATCGGAGCTTAATAGTAACGGAGGCTTGGAGGCCTGATCGATGTCAGAAGCATATGACAGTGCGGATCTTAGAGATGGTGGAAGCCAATTGGATTGAAAGGCAGGGGCACCGGAAGGTTGGATCCAGTGGAAGGGTGATGGGGAGAGACATTAACGACTGGGGGATACTCGCCGAGGGCTGTGGAGCGGTGCTAGTAGCTATGGTCGACTAAGCTATGCCCCTACATGAGGGAAGGAGAGCGTGTGGTCTGCCGATAAAGGGTTGGCCGGCAGAGAGATAACAACGACAAGGGTGGTTGCATTGCTGCGCCTACAACGGCAGTGTCCGTGCGGTGGAACACACGAAGAAGATGGCTCTCTAGCGATCGCTTGCAGGGTCATCAACAAGGAGGTGTCGAATGGAGTGGCGGCATGAGAGGGAGGAAGTCGGCGGCATGGCCTTGGCGTAGAGAGGGAGAGGCGACACGGTGGTGTCGACCTGGAGAGGGAGAGAGAGGCGGTTGCAGCTGGAGGGGATGCTGGAGGCGACAACGTGCATGCTTGGCAGCCGCCCTCACGAAAACTAGCCTCCTCTTTTCTTTTCCTTTTTGCGTCCAAGCCAAACCCTAAAAGAGGGATCTCCAGTGAATTAACCAAAATGCCCTTCCCTTCCTCCTCTGTAATCCTTCTTAGTCCCGTCAGATACATTCACATCATATTAATAGTAAGATTTTATCACGGCTCAAGATTTTTAATCGATTAGAAAAATTTTTAATCGATCAGGAAAGCTTTAATCGATTGACCGATCGATTCTAATTGTTTATATGTTCAATTTTAAGTGTTTATATCGATTGATGAAAATCACCAAGCGATTAGGCAACCATGATCGAACCTATAATCGATTAAAATTAATCGTGTATTCGATCTTCATTGAACCAATCGATTGCCAAACCAACGTAATTGATTAGGACCAATTGATCAATTAAGTCAATCGATTTCTGATGGTTTTGTTCGCAATTTTAGACTCGGTAGTCGATTGGCCGACCAAGCCAATCGATTACACCATTGTGATTTAACCTAAAATTAGGTTAAACAATAGTGATTCCCGACAAAGAAAGCGTCAGTTTGCTTGCTGTTCTTAGTGTTCTTCACAAAAAAGCAAGAAATTCGAAAACCCAAGTCTTTCC
Organism: Zingiber zerumbet; assembly: GCA_037833815.1. Lineage (NCBI taxonomy): Eukaryota > Viridiplantae > Streptophyta > Magnoliopsida > Zingiberales > Zingiberaceae > Zingiber > Zingiber zerumbet. Next base: position 3,605,528 of record JBBMJZ010413115.1, on the reverse strand, counting down.
TAGATTATCTCTTATAGTAATTTGATATCAAATTGTTAGAACAAAAGATCAACGAAAAAACAAAACTTAAAACCATGAAATTCAAAGAAATAGATTTGTGACTCTAATACCAATTGATAGACGATGCTTAAAAAAATTTTATGCCACATGGATTCTGAAGCCGAATAAGAATTCAAAGTTGAAATACAACAACAAGAGCATAGATCTTGTTTTTATGAATCATGGCATATCAAAAATAAAAGCTTTAAAGTAATAACATAGAACCTAATTGTTGCGGAAGTGTCATTGTTATAGCGTCGTCATAGATGATAATAGATACGAGTAATGAGTTCTATACATATAAGATCCACATTCAATAATCCAATACCCAATAATCTTAAATTAAATTAATTGGTTTTGGTATCGCAAGTCTTAAATCACACATAAGCATATATTAAAAATTAAATCCAACATATCAATCATTTGTAAGATAAAAAAAAATACACAAGCTTATGCATTTGCTCAAGGAACAAGATTCACTTTACATTACTCTATATAAATTTTCTTCTTGGACGAAATGCATAAAGCATACATTGCCTAAGCAACCTTTCTTTCAGTTTGTTATCTAGGAACAACATACGAGTCGGTCACCTCGTTGATAGACATAAGTGTCGTTGGATTCATCGTGCTAGAAAAAGGCAACTCAGATTCAAATTGCCTTCTATTCATAAAGTTTGGAGGTGGTATAGGTCTAGGAAGCGCAATATGTTCACTTCGTAACATAAGAACAACTTCGGACATAGTAGGTCTTCCCTCCATACTTTCTTGAACACATAGTAGAGCTATTTGGATATATTTCATTGCTTCATCAGCCCCATATTGTTTCTCAAGCAGCGAATCGATGAACTCCAATGCCTTGCCATCATTCCATAGGTTCCATGCCTGTTAAAATTATAGTCTTAGTGGATGCTTAACTGTTTGAGAATTTGTAATGGAAGAATATAATTAACTTACATGTGTAAGTAGGTTATGCCCATGTTTCTCTGCGTATGCTCGACCGTTCCTTTCCCCGCTTATAATTTCCAAGAGAAGGACTCCATAGCTGAACACATCCGACTTTATGGAGAAGAATCCACTCATGGCATATTCGGGAGCCATATATCCACTATGTTTATTTCAAAAGATCATGCTTAACTTATCGAACTAATACTAATGATGATTCTTAAGAAATCGATATTAGATAGGGGTTAGGCTAGCTTACTAAGTTCCAACAATCCGACTTGTGTCTACATCACTATCCTCTGTGCTATAAACCTTCGCCATGCCAAAGTCTGATATCTTCGGATTCATGTCTTTGTCCAACAAGACGTTGCTCGCTTTAAGATCCCTATGGATGACCTTGAGGAGTGAGTCTTCATGGAGATAGAGAAGGCCTTTGGCGATTCCTGAGATTATGAGAAACCTTCTCTCCCAACTCAATTGTGCGCGCTTGTTTGGATCTATAGGAAGCATAGCCTTAGAAGTTTAGAGTTCACATACTTTGAAAGAAAATGGGAGGGAAAAAGGAAGTGTAACTAACCAAATAGAAAGACATCAAGACTTTTATTAGGGAGGAATTCATAGATTAGTAACTTCTCTTGCCCTTCAGCACAACATCCCAACATCCTCACAAGATTCTTGTGCTGAAGCTTTGCTATAAGCTTCACCTCATTCTTGAACTCAGAAGAACCTTGATTAGACTTTTGCGATAGCCTTTTCACTGCTATCTCTTTTCCATCGACTAGTACTCCCTGAAACATGACATGAATTTAGTCATTGCTTCAGTCGAAACGAGCAATCGAAAAGAAGATGAGAACCTTGTAAACGGCTCCAAATCCACCTTCTCCGAGTTTGTTTTCGTCGGAGAAGTTATTCGTAGCCGCTTGTATGACATCCAGATCCATGAAGGTTAGGTCTTTGTCTTGCAGCCTCTCGAGAGAGTTTAGCTTAGAATTTTCACTTTCTTGAAGGTTTTTTTTTCCTAAAAACAAAGTAAGTTGTCTTCAGATTGAACGATATATTCAGCAAATCATCAAACTAATTGGGGCTTACCTCTTCTTCTCCTCAAAATCAACAAAAGCAAGAGAACAACTCCAAATAGCACAGCTCCCACAATTGGAAGAACAATGGCAATGACTTTACCTCTTGATGGTTTCCTTCCTTCTGTCAAAAAAACAAGATTACTATTTATAGACTTTTTTGAAATCAATTCAGCAAGAGAAAGGAATTGCTATTTCCTCTCGAATCTGAATATTTGATGCGATGCAGCCTTTCTGATAAGATCATCAACAGAGTAAGAGATACCTTGCGTGGTCCAAGTGGATGGATCGTTGAAGAAGCGGAATTGTTCGTAACGGACGGTGCCGCTGCCGGTCAAGTACTGCCAGCCGCCGCTCTGCTCCCCGCACGACGCCGTCATCCTCCCGATCCCGCTGCCCAAGCAAATCTGGCATCTGTCGGCCGTCAAATCCCGCGTGCACTGCGCCAGCACGTAGCTCCTCGCCGTCGTGTTCACCACCACCTCGCCGGCGGCGTACATCGACGGGCTGCCCCACGCGGTCTGCGCGATGCTCCGCGCTCCCGCCTCTGTCGCATGACCGAACTCCGCGGTCACCGGCGCCGCGCCGCCGCAGAAGGTGTGCTCGTCGGCGTCCAGCTCACCGAAGAAGCGCTGCTGCGAGTACTTCAAGAAGCACTGGCCGTACCACATGTACCCCTCCGTCTTGTTGGGGCACTCCTCCGCTATGGCTCGCCCCGCTGTTGCGAGGCACGACGCGCACTCGTCGCTCGTGGCGACGTCCCCGGCGCAGAGCCCGAGGCCGTACATCCTATTGCCGTCGTCTCCGGCGGAAGCGTTGTAGAAGCCCGTCGCCGGAGCTTGAGCACTCAGGTCGTCAAAGAGGCCTCTTAAATTGGCCGTCCTAGCGCTGAGGCTGTTGGATTGGATGTCGAGGTTCGAGCACTGGCTCCGGATGATGTACGTGCTCAAGTTGTTGGGGTAATTGCCGAAGAACGGAGTGGGCTCGTACCTTATCCAGCAGCTCGGGGAGAGATACCTCCACCCTTTTGTCTGGATGCAACAGTTCTCGATGACCGCTAGACTCGCCGTCAAGCACCTCCGGCAGCCGTCGGGGCTCAGGTCTGCCGTGCACTGAGCCAGGGCGAACAGGGGATACATGTCCGACACGTTGGTGGCGAACATGGCTGGCCGTCGCAGGGGCGCCGCCTGCACCAAATCGGACACTACGTTGAACGCCACCTGCGAACTGGTTACCTCCAAGGGGTTGGTCATGCTGAATCCGTCAGCGTCGACGACGCCGAAGAAGTTTGCGTCGGAGTAGCGGAGGTGGCAGTGGTCATAGTAGACGATCGCTTGGCGAACTCCTGGGCAGCTTTGGTTGGCGCCGGAGACGGCCGTCTGGAGGCAGCTCTGGCAGTTGGAGCCGGAGAGGTCGCCTTGGCACATGTATAAGCCGTAGACGGTGTCGCTACCGGCACCGGCGGTTGCGTTGGCGGAGTTAGAGGTGGAAGAAAGAGAATTGAGGGAGGACAAGAGTTCGCTTAGGCTTCTTCCAAAGCTGCTACTCGAGTTGTAGGCCTCGCCGCCGCAGGTTGCTCTGAAAGGGTCTGCTGCCATGGCAGCTGTGGGAGCTTGAAAAAGGAGCAGGAAGGGGATCAGGCGGAGGAGGACGATCAAGTCTCTGCTTCTCCACATCTTGAACCAGAAACAGATCAGAGAGCGTGAAGTTGCGTATGCAATCGATCTGCTTCAAAGTAATTGAACAAATTGGCGAAGCACAATGATCGATCAGTTTTCCAATTCCACGTTTGACTTCTAATTCCCACATGACATGGTTTGACGATTGACTGTGATTGCTTTGATAAGTCCAAATTCAGATTGACTGCGATTTTTTATTTTTGTTTTTATGCTCATCCTGTTCAAACTTGCATTAATAAGGAACAAAAAGATTTAGGGAAAAATCCCTTTAACCCCTATATTTTCTATCAAATAACATTTTACCGCTTATTTAAAAATAATATTTAACCACCAAAGTTAAATGTGAAAAAAAAATAAAAGATATGTCCTTATATTTTTATTATTCTTTTTATAATCATAAGTGGAAAAAAAATATCAAATTTATCGATAATTTATATTCACTTCGATTTCCTTGGTTGATATATCTAAATTAATTTTAGACAATTCAATGCCCTAATCTATATTTTCAACATGTGTATGACTGTTGATTTACTAATTAAAATCATTATTTGTAACCTTCAACAAAATATAAAGATTAATATTTAATTATACGAATAAAATAAAATTAAGTAGTTTAAAGTGTAGATTTTCGTTATCCCGGCTGCATAGCCTTCGAATACGATGTATAATAATTATTTCTTTTACTTCCCCCTAAATTTAAAATTTTAGATCTGTCTTTGTCCACGATTATATAAGGTTTCGCGAAGATAGGTGAAGGTATAATTTTCTTTTCTTACTCGAAGATAAATTTTTTATTAGAATACTTCGGAAGTTGGGGGGATGAATAACTCGTCTCGCTTCGTTGATGATGATTTGTAGCGAAAAACAAAAAGTGAACCTAGCTCTACTAATGCTAATATAAGGATTTACTTGGTATTTACCTCAAGAAGAGGTGACTAATCCAAGGATCCAACTCAGCACATTCTCTACTATGTAAACACTCCTTGGAACAATCCAAAGGTAAAGAAACCTCATACAACTCAACAACAAATATAATTACAAGAAATCAAATGAAAACCTCTTTTTGCTTAATCTCTTGTTGAAGAAGATGTCTCTAAATTAGTTGGAAAGTGCAGCAACACTTATCTTTTAAGCTCAAAGTTCGGCGAACAATAGTGGAGAAGAATCGTGTAAGCGTTATTGTATTTGAACCTCGCTAACGATTTTATCCTTCATGATCTAGGGTTCCCAATCAATTGGGCTTACTCCCAATTGATTGTCATGTCAGATCCAGGAAAACCTCGCAACCTGTATAACGGTCATATTCCAATCGATTGGATGATAGATTGTCGCAGCTGGATCGATCAACTGATCGATTCAGATATCTTCTATGCTCTCACAGAAGACCTTGGAATCGATTAACCAATCGATTCCGTTTGTCTCGCATCATCATGAGAAAAATCAGCTCCAATTGATCAACTGATCGATTGGAGTTTCCCAATTGATCGATTGGGGAGCACACTGTGCTCTTATGATTTCCTCACAATAGATCAGCTAATCGATTGGGTTGTCTTTGCTTGTAGAACTCTTTCAATCGATCACTTGATTGATTGGGCTCTGGTTCAATGGATCACTTGATCGATTGACTAACCCTAAAAGTCAAGTCTAGGGCTCTCAATTCGAACATTAGGTCAACCGTGACCTATTGAGACTTTGTCATGCCTAGCATCTAGTCAACCTTGACATGTTAGGACTTCATCACCAAGTGTCTCATCAATCCTTTAATCCACTTAGACTTTTCTCCCCATGACAAGTGTTTGGTCAATCCTTTGACCCACTTAGACTTTTCTCCCTGTGCTAAGTGTCCAGTCAACCTTGACCCATTTGGACTTACCGTCTAGTGTCAAGTGTTCAATCCTTCATAACCCACTTGGACTTTCAAACACCAAATGTCCTGTCAATCTTGATCCACTTGGATTTCCACATATCTGGTTTCACTCACCAGGACTTCCTCACTGCTTAGTCTCACTCATTCGGAAATTTCACCTAACTTCACTCATCAGGATTTTTATCTGCCTAACTTTGCTCACTAGGACTTTCACTTGGCTTCACTCACCAGGATTTTCTAGCTGTCTGGCTTGACTCACCAAGACTTTTCATCACCTAGCTTCACTTATTAGGATTTTTTCCATTGTCTAGCTTCACTCACCGAGCATTCTCATCACCTAGTTTTCGGTCAACACTAGAGGTCACATACAAATGTTCAAAGATTTTTATATTTTCACTAAAATTAATTCGTAGAGAAATTAAGTTATAAAAATTAAGTCTCAGATTTCACAAAATCAATCTAAAATTACTTTTAAATTTTAAAAACATATTGAAAAATTTTAACAATATCAAAGATAAGTTTTTGGACTAGTATAAGAAGTTTTTATCAATAAATTATTTTTATATTATCAAAATAACTATTTTCAATTAGGTATGCATATTTTTAAAAATTTAATGTTTAAAAAATAGTTCTAGACTTTGAAAAATTATGTTGATTTTTTTCTGAGTCTATGAAATATTATGTTTATCTATAGAAAAATTAAATTTTATAAAATATAATTTCTTGAATTTTTAACTATTAAAAGAGTATTTTTGAAAAAAAAATAGTAATTCATGTAATAGTCAAATAATTTCTATCAATAGAGTATCTTATGTTATGTTACAAAAAAAAAAATTCTTTAAAAAATTAATTTTTGAAATAATTTTAATTTTAAAAATATAATTTTTATTAAAAAATTCATAAAAATTTATATAAAGATTAAAAAAAAATCAAAACTTTTTCTGTTATTTGATCAAATCATCATACCGTAAAAAATAAATTTATTAAGAGTATGTCTATTTAAAAATTAAATTTTACAAATAATATTAAAATTAAACTAAATTTATATTTGAAGCATGCATAAAAATTAATTTAAACTAAATATGATTTAGGAACCCAAAATAAGCTCCTACATACTAAATTTATCAAAAAAATTCTAAGAAATTTATTTCTAGTAATTTTTATAATTTGTCCCTTATGATATTTAAAATACCAATTAAGTCTACTATTATAATTCTTAAAATTTGAAATTCAAAAAATGTTAGGATATGCAGTATTCTTTACATTTAAGGTTTCTATTTCCCCTTTTAATTTTGTATTTTCAATTTTGGTTTAGTTAAAATTTTCTAACAAACATTCATAGTCATTTTTTGATTTTAAGTACTTGGTCCTAATTTTGCACAGAGATCCACTTAACATTTACATAAGCTCATATAGTTAGTCGGATGTAAGGCTATGTACCTCATTTACTATGTCAGAGTCATAATTTGCAGCTCCTCCTTCCGCATTGCTTTCAATGCTCATTTTGAATGAGCTTGCTCCGCCTTCTACTTCTTGATGACTTGCCATAAGTGCAAGTCCAACGTAGGCCTCGATCTCGGACTCTGACAATGACTTATCCTATGTTTCTTTTATATTTTTGTGCTTTGATTGTCTTGGGACCTTTTCTTTCTCCTTTTTTAGCTTTGGGCAGTTGTCCTTTATATGCCCTTTTTCTTAACAATTGTAGCAACGAACTTTTCATTTGTTCTGTAGTAGCTTCGTTGCCTGTTTCTTATCAACATTGTTGGTCTTAAAAAAATCATTGAACTTCCTTACCATATACACTTCTTCATTTTCGTCGAGCGAGGATTCTGACTTCAGCTCGATCTGCTTAACTTTGAGTGTTAGGTTTTGATTTGACTTTTCTTCTTTATTCCTTGAACCTGTGTATCTTGACTCGTGAAGTTCAAAGGTGGAAAATAGATTTTCTAAGATACTTACCTCGAGGTCTTTTGAGATGCAGAAGGAGTCCACTGTGGACATCCATTCGGGTTTTCTTGGAAAAGCGTTTAATGTATACCTTAGTGAGTCTCAGTTTATTACCTTTTCTCCTAGAATTGTGAGTCTAGTGATTAGCTCCTTAATCCTTGCATGTAGATGAGCTATTGATTCTTCCTTTTTTATCCGGAGATTGCTGAGTTGGTTCTGGAGAAGGTCCCATCTTGTAAGTTTCACCTCCGAGGTTCCTTCGTGCAACTCCAGAAGCATCTCCCAAATTTCTTTCATCTAGTTATAACTGCTGATCTGATTGACTTCCTAGGGTGGAAGTACGCTCAGCAAGTTGAATTTGGTTCATCCGTTCGCTACGAAATCGACTTGTTCCTTTTTGGTCCACAACTATTCTTCTTTTTCAACTCCATGCTGATCTTTAGGTGCTACAAAACCATACTTGATTATTAACAAAATTTTTAAGTCAGTTTTAAAAAATACCTCCATTTGCTTTTTTCACATGGTGAACTCCCTCTCAAACTTTTGCGGATAGATGCTAGATCCCGCCATCGTCTTGTTGCTTCAGTTAACGATTAGTCCTTTTGAAACGGTTAAGCTCTGATACTAATTATTGGTCAGCATTAGTCCGGTTGGAAGGGGGTAAATAGCCATGAAACCAAAGTTAGAATTTTCTCTTCCTTGAACTTAGCAAGGATACAAGTTAGTTAATCATAAACAATTAGCATTAAAAGAAATAACAACTTAAAGAAATCGGTAAGAGACATCAGACATTACTTGGTTATAACCTAGGTGGTTGTTAATCCAAGGCAGATGAAAATATTAGAAAAATCTTCTTCATTGAAGGAGGAGAAGCCTCTTACACTCTTCGAAAAACTTAGAAAATAGCTAGGAATTGATTATTAAAGTTGTTAAATTCCTAGCTCTAGAGGCTTGTTATAGCCCCTAGAAAATGTTACTATTTACTAGAGGCACCTCCAAGAGAGTCCAGAGCACCTCCAAGTGGATAAAACTTTATCCCTTCACAATGGTCACAGCAGTAGTCATTCTTTCCATTGGAGGCAAGAGGGTGCCTTCTCCTTGAGACGCGAGGGTGCCTCCGAGCCTCTTGGAGGCTCCTTTTAGCAAGCAGATCAACCTCCAAGCTAATTTTCTTCACATGGGTGATGCTATGGTCATCTGGAGTTGAGCTCACCCAAACTCAACTCCTACCTTCTCCTCGAGCAGACTTCCTCCCCAGCCTCTCGTCCCTCAGATAAGTCGTGAGCCTCATTCTTGTCTGTTGATGTATTCTTCCACAGCTTCTAGTCCCTCGGACGCATCAAGCTCATTGACTCCCTTTCTATGTCATCTGTCTCGTTCGCTATGTCTTCCACTCAACTTCTTGTGCTCCTAAGTTCCTGCACACTTAGACACAAGACATCAAACACAATAGGACCTAATTTGACTCGGCTGATCGTATCAAAACTAACTCAAGGTACATACAGTTAAGACTGTCACTCAGTAGACTTCTCATATACAGTTAAGACTGTCACTCTAATTAGTACTTACCATTTCCTAACCTCCAGTTAGGACTAGTCACTTAGTAAACTTCTCACCTGACTAACTCTTGATTAAGACTTATCCTTGCTAGTCATCTAGTCCTGACTAGACTTCACTCTCCCAAACATCAAGTTCTGTTTGGATTAACCCTTAGTCAACCTGACCCGACATTAGTATATTGTTAAACATCAAAACCCTAGAGGTCGATTGTACCAACATCTTGTACAAAGGGAGTTCTCTACCCTAATCGGGAGGATATCATCCCTGACTACGTCCAAGTCTGAGAAGTTTTCGCCCTGAAAAGGATACAGCGATACAGTACTCTCTTAACACTTGTATGAAGGGGAGTTCGCTACCGCAACCGAAAGGATTTCGACCCTGACTACATCCAAGTCCGGGGAAGTTTGGTGCTAAACTTGTATCTTTAGGGTGATCGAGGAGACATCCATGGCTACTCGATTAAAGTGTTGCAAGTATTCCTTCAAGGGTTCCTTGAATCTCTACCGTAGGCAAACAGATCATGAGGTGTTGTCTGGTATCTTTGACTGGTTCCAAAATATTACATGAATATGACTTTAAATTCTTCAAAGGTTTATATTAAGGAAGCGGGGAATCAACTGAACCATCTTTGGGACGATCCCGAGAGAGTACTTAAGAAAACTTAACACTTGACACCATCTATGTACTGGTGTAATAAGGAAGCATTTTTAAACTTGCATATGTGGTCCTTTGGGGTCTGTAGTGTTGGTCCCTTGGAGGCTGACAAGAGGGGGTGAATTGCCCTGCACAATAATTTAAACAAAACACCTTCCTCATAACTTTATAGCTTAATTAAAATAAACACTTGTATAAAAGAATTAAGAACCTAATTAAAAGGAAGAGGCACCGAACGAGTTACTTGATTTGCAATTAACAGATTGTTAATCCAAGGAAATTAAAGCTCACTAAAAATCTCTTTTGGGTGGAATAACCTCTTAAAGTAGTCAAAACTCACAATTATAAAGCTAAACTCAAATGGAATCATTTACAAGTATTGTTTTTAGCTTCTGGAATCAGGGTTGTATTTATAACCTTGATCGGGGCGCCTGGAAGGGTTCTAGGAGCCTGGAGGGGGATAAAATTTTCGTAACATATCGTGACAACTGGCAAAGCGATAAACTTTCTGGTCCATGCACTTGGACCAGGTCCAAGCGCCCGGACCGAGCTATTCTAGCTTGACCAGGGCGTGAGCCCCGGGCGCCCTGGGTCTGAGCGGTCCGGGCGCCCAGAGCATCATCAACCTCCGGTTGACTTTTCTTCTAGGTCTTTTGCTTCGGCTCCACTCGCTTGGGTGATTTCGACCATCGGAATAGGCCTCACCCGAACCCATTTTCCAGCCTTCTCGAGCAACCTTCCGCTCCGGCTTCTTGTCCCTCAAAACCGCCGCGCGCTTCCTTCTCATCCATCAGCATACTCTTCCACAGCACCTCGTCCCTCGAACACACTGAGTCTGTCAACTCTCTCCTATGTCGTCATTCTCGCTAGCTGCGTCTTTCGCTC
>JBBMJZ010413115.1:3417292-3442133 GCA_037833815.1 Zingiber zerumbet | reverse complement strand
ATGTCCTAACTTACTTGCGTGCGAGCTGAGAGTTGAAGAAGATGACCTGTATCTATGGTCGGAAGTGGAGGAAGAGAGGAGCAGATGATCGACGAAGAGGGTTTTAGGCTTTCGTTTTAGGGAAGAGAGGGAAGCGAAGGAAGAAAACGAGAACAAATAAGTCCGCGCGAAGGAAAAGAGAGATTAAAAATTTTAAGTTAACGCAGTGTCACTAGGCCACATCTATTGTCGCATATAGTCGCCCATATAAGGGTGTGCAGAGTATCAAATATATATACACCTCACTTAACAGCAAACCAAAAAAAGGGCGATGCACAGTCACACACAAAAGGTATACTCACTATCTTAATGGTCCCCTAATGCTGATCTCATAGATATGGAGGGAGGTAAATATAGGTACACAGACGTTAGACATATGGTGGGATAAACCCTAGATCATTAATTTATGAGAATCAATCTTGGTCATTATATAGAGATGTCATGCACCTACCGTTTGTGTTATGCCCTAGGAGCGATGCATAGTCACACACAAGGACGCATTATACATGGGTGAATATTAAGTTAATTCGGTCCATAGATTAACTGAATTAACCGAAAATCAATTTAATATTGACTAATTGAATCAAATCAAAATTTTACTAAAGCCGAATTAATCGAATCAAATTAAAAATCGGTTATTTTGGTTAACACCAAATTAACCGAATTTGTTTAAAAAATAATAAAAGAATTTATACCAAATTAACCGAATGTTCATCCACATATATATATATATATATTTTATTATTTTTTAAACAAATTCGGTTAATTTGGTATATAATTGTGACCCTATACACCCGTTCGGTTGAGTGACACTGGATGACTCAGAGTGAATCTAGATACCCGAACCATTCTCGGGAGCTCCGAGTGTCCACTCGAGGAGCCCGAGAATGATCTGAACATCCAGATTCACTCTCCATAAGTCATTCATCAAATGAGTGTGCAGGGTATTAATTGCATTAGTTGGGGTGCCTTAATTGAATTCATATATGAGTGAATTTTCAGCAATCATAATTTATGAATTCATAGGGCACTTATAAAATATTTTTAAAAAATGAATAAATTATGATTACAATATGTGAATTATCAATTTATTATTCATAGTATTCAATATAGAATTTACTCCAAAGCAGTTTTTCCAAGTATAAGAAAATAACTTGTGAAAAAAAAATAATGGAAGAAAATTTGGCATGTTTTTTTTTTTTTTACAAGAAGAAGTTAATTATCGAACTCACCACTTAACAATGTGAATCCGAATAAACAGCTCCAATATGACTCATGATCCGATCCGAAAGGATATTTTGGTAACTTTAGTCTCTGATCAGATCTTGTCCCGAGGCCTTTGATTCCTTTTTATCCTCCTAATTCCTACGCCGCCTTATTTTTAGAATTTAAAATATATATAATAAAAAAAAGTTAGGGCAAGGAAAGGCAAGCCAAGGCGCTATCCATTGTCCCTCAATTCTCCCGCCCTCTTTTTCGGAAACCCTAACCCAACCATAGTTAGTCCTCTTCAATCTCCATCGTCCCCTCGTCTCCCCCTTTTTTTACAAGCCGCAGAGATCCGTAACCCTAACCCTCGATCTGCCCTCCCTTCGCCTTCCCCTTTCGTCTCCCTCGATCCCTATCCTCGACGGTCCCCGAACGCCGCCATGGTCGTAAACGATCGGCCTCAGAAGAGGGCCAAGCGCCGGGTCACGGCCACCCCCTTCGACTTCCTAACCTTCCCGGGCGACGTCGGCGCGGTGGGGCTCGACGGACCGTTTCGGGAGAACATCCGGCTCTTCCTTTCGCTCCACGGCCGGCCCTTGGCGTCGCTGCCGATCCTCGCGCCCTCGGCCGCCCCTTCAGTCGATCGGCCGCATCTGCTCACTTGGCGGGTGCCGTTCCGCATCAGTAGCGCTGACGGCCGAGAAGGGACGCCGGCGCCGGACGTAGAGCTATACGTCTTGGAGGAAGACGTGCTCCAATCCAAGTCGATATACTGCGACCAATGCCGAGTAGTCGGTGAGTTGATCTTTCTCTCTTTTAAACTTTTTTTAATTTTTTTTTTCAATTTTTTAATTTTAAACTCTTAAAAAAAAATCCGTAGTTCCCAATTCTGGATACAAATGATTGTATTAAAAAAAGAATAGTAAATTTTCGTATTTGATCTTTTTTTACTTTTTGTCTGTGATGCTTATTGATGTTTTGGCAGGGTGGAGCGATCACCCAGTGTGTGGGAAGAGATACCATTTCATAATCCGAAATGACAAGAGTTCTTTGTCTGGTGCTGGTGTTGCCTGCACCCGCTGTGGGGCACTGCTGTCATACTCTAATTTAAGGTGGGGACTGCACTTAGACCTTCAATTTTATGCATGATAATGAAAGTTGAATGGCAATTGAGCTTTTAATGTAGTGTTATTAAGTTCAAGGGAAGTTGGGAGACGACAAGTCCAAACTTTTAGTCACTGGAAATTATACTCTAGGCAAAATTAGCAGTTCACAGTGTTTTCAAACCAAATCTAAACATTTCACGGGATGTGCTTGCTTTAAGTACTGCATATATTTTTAACTGCTGTGTTTATCAGCTGTACTTGGCTTCATCAATGGCCAAGAGCACATTCTAATTTTTTTTTCCCCAGATTGATTCAATTTATATTAAGTGTGCTGATATGGTTGAAACATTTGATATTGATGTTAAAGATGGATTAATTTTCATGGGGAAATCATATTGTCGTCCTGTCTATTTTTTCTGGCTGTATAATGATTTTGTTGGCCATCTAGGCATGCTAATATTGCTTATCATTTTATACTTATTTTATGCTTGGTGTTGCGTTCCAAGAAGATTTCTCTGAATATCTGAAACACCAATCTAGATTTTGTGAAGGACAATTATGCGAGTGAGTACCATATCTTTTGTGGTTCAGTCTACATATCGAGTGTATTCTTTCTAACTGTGTACATGCTTAGCTAACAAAGAACGTATTGATAAAAGTTAGAGCTACAAAAGCATATTGTCAATGGCTAGGCATGTTAGCCATATACTCATTGTCATATTAATAAAGTTAGATTTTGTGGAAATTTACTTGCGTGTGTGTGTTTTGTATACTGATGTAAATCGATGATGTTGATTGATGTTGTAGAAAAAATTCTAATAAAAAAACTTTGGAGTGATAATATTTTGAGGTTCATTTATGATTCTTTTACCATGATATTCTTTGCTACTTTGTACTTGATGCCTTACGGTATTTCAGATGAAATATTTTGGTGATGTGGACTTGAATTCTTATATGAATTCATGTTACAGGTGTCTCTCATGCAGTTGTGAGATAACTTATGACAGCTATGAAAGCTGGGCATGCCTGCTGTTGCAGGATTATACGCACTTGCTGCATGGTATAGTGCATGCTAATGGGTATGGCCATCTTCTCAGAGTAAACGGCAGGGAAGGAGGTTCTAAATATTTAACAGGGTTCAATATTATGAGCTTCTGGGATCGCCTATGCAAAATGCTCCATGTCAGGTTTGTTCAATCGTCCTATCTAGCACATTAGACCTTAGTGTTTCATTAGTGAAAGCAAATCTTGGGATTTAATGCAATTTCATTAGTGTTTCATTGTGAAAGTAAACTAGTTGGTGGTGCATTAATGACACCTTAACAACGTACTCAATATGATTACATCTATAGCAGTTTTGATGTGGAAGATTGATTTATTACCTTAATTTATGTTACATGTATCTATCTGGATATGACCAAATTATTTATCTAACAGGAAGGTGAGCGTCATGGATATATCCAAGAAACATGGGATGGACTACCGCCTCCTCCACGCTGTCACCGTTGGTCATCCTTGGTACGGGAATTGGGGGTATAAGTTTGGCACTGGCAGCTTTGCTCTCACTGCCGAGTCATATCAGAAGGCCGTCGACACCCTTTCCAGTCTGCAACTTTCTATCTTCCTTTCTGGCACTAGATTCCCCCGGACACAGCTGCAGAACACTATTAGCTTGTATTGTAGCCTCTCGGACTGTCAACTATTGACCATCAGAGACCTTTTCTGCTATCTCATGCAGCTGCTACACGTTCCTCCTGCTGGACACAAATCTGCAGAAGTGGCTGCAGTTGGAGCTCTTTGTGCTTGGTCGAGGGATCAAGTGGACTTAGCTAAGGCAACTGTAATTAAGTTTCTTCGAGCTGTTGTGGGCCCTCAATGGGTGACTTGGCGTGCCCTTAGACGGGCCTCTTGTCATGCCATCAAGCCACCGGAACTTCTTGACTATTGCCTCAAGGCCATCGTTGGAGAACATGTCAGTAATGGATCCATAGTTGCTCGCTACAATCTGGATTCAAAGACAATTGAATACAGGTAATTTCAAATAAATCTTGTAGCTCTATCATATTGCAGTTGGCAGCGTACTCCGTTCTGTTACATCTGAAATAAGTGGCATTGTGTCATTGTAAATTTCAGGCTCGAAGCAACAAATTACCAGTCGACTGCCACTCCTTGTCTTCCCAGACTGTCTAGAGGGCAGCTCGTCCATGACCTTAGATTCTTGTATGACAGTTTGCTCAATCCAATTACCATGCAGCCTTACAGGCCTAAAACCGTGAGAGAAGCTGCTCTCAATTCTGCCTTTAAGCTTCTTGACTGCAAGCAACTTATAAGGCACTATGATGAGCCTGTGTTAAACCTGTTGCCGACAAATCCATTTGTCATGGCTCTATGGTGTCATGTTGAACTAGTTGACTATCCAGATGATTACATTGTCCTACCACCAGAACTCTTGGTGATGCCAGTGGATGCCACCATTTTTGACCTAAAAAAAGAGGTTACAAAAGCATTCCAAGAGACTTATTTGATATTCCAAAGGTTTAAAGTTGAGCAACTAGTCAATTATGAAGCAGCTAGTGATGTGACCCCAATCAAGACTCTGTTTGGCTCACGTGGGATGGTTCAGATCAGAGGAAGATGCGATGGCAACAACCAAAACCTTGGGCAATACAGAAAGGAACGAGGGTTGGACAACTGGATTGTTGATTGTTCTTGTGGCGCCAAGGATGATGATGGAGAGAGGATGATGGCCTGTGATGTCTGTGGAGTCTGGCATCACACCAGGTGTGCTGGAATTGATGATTCAGAGGACCCGCCTGCAAGATTTGTTTGTGAAAAATGTACAAGCATTTGCAAACACAGAGGCAAAGCATCAGGAGGGCTTGAAAATGGTAATCCTATTGGAAGATGCCAGGATGAAATAAGGTCCTCTTTTGCAAGAGCTGGTAGCTTCGAATGCCTGACAACCGTTGGCTAATTAACTGTGTTTGTATAGTTTTGAGACGTATGTATGTAGATCATGCAAGCTGGTGTCTGAACTCTGGCCTTTTTTGTAGTAAATTTTCAATGTATGGAAGTTTGTCTAATTTTGCTTTCTGGCACCTGGCAATAATGGATTGAGTTTCTGTGAACTCACAAGGCTTTACTAATCCACCTGCATCCTCAGAGTAACATTGAGTTCTAACTTGCCATCAGAAACTCTGCAGTTCAAAGAATGAACAAATTAATCTAAGCTTCAAAAATAATAATAACAAAGGAAATGGTTCTCCATAATCTCTAGTGTAATAAAACTGCCCAAAGTAAAGGATGGAAATAAGTTTTGAGAATCTTAAAAAATGAAGAAAAGGTTCTCCATAATCTTGAGCATAATAAATATGCCTGTTCCACTGGAACCTCCATAATCTTGGAGTGTGATAACGATGCCTGCTCCGCAAGGGCAAAAAAATGAAAATAAGTATTGAGAACCAAAGTAACAATAAATGCAACTGGAATGAATCTGCTAGCATTCCCGTCATGTGTACACTGTGGAGAAAAATTTGTTATGCATCCAGCATAGTTCTACCACATTTTAACATGCCTTTTTGCATTGCAACTGAAATGAATCTGCAAACATTCCTGTCACCTGTAACTGTGGAAAAGTATGTGCATGTTATTCATCCATCATAGTTCTAAGTATCACATTCTGATATGCCTTTTGGCATCGCTGCTTCACACATACATCCCGTTTGCCTTACCATATTCTCCTCCTTTGCAGCTTTAGCTGAAAAAAGAATAGTAATAATAGTACCTCTTCAGATTCCTCTAAATAATAATAGTAATAAACTCTTCCATCTTTAGCTGAAAAAAGAATGATCAAAAGAAAGGTTCGTCATGATCTCGAGGATAAAGATGCCTGTTCCACAAGGAGGAAAATGAAAATAAGTATTGAGAATCCTAAACCTATGCATACAAGTGCACTGAAATAACAACAAATGCAACTGAAAATGAATCTGAAAGCATTCCCATTATGTGTAAACTGCGGAGAAAAGTGTGTTATGCATCCATAGTAGTTCCAAGCATCCCATTCTGACATGCCTGACTTTTTGCATCACTTCCTCTTCTCTTTTACTCTACCATATTCACCTTTGCAGCTTAACTCTTCAGCTTTAGCCAAAGTTTTGACATACATCCTTGGAACCATTTATATTCAGTGCCTTTGATACTCAGCAAAATCTTCTCATCCACAACTCAAATGTTGCAGAAACTAGAAACTAGAAACATTTCCAGCTTTCGTTTGCTGCAACAAACTGCTGAAGTTGTTAATGGCCTACTGTTCTTCCTAACTGGTAATCTTTGATGTAAAACATTGATCTTTTATGAACCAGTTTACTTAGGAGGAAAATGTGGAAAAGAGGATGGGAGGGGGAGAGAAGAAAATGGAATCAAGCTTTTGCTTTGATTTCAGGTGGATGAATTATGGGGCAAAAAATTGAGCCTGTGGAAAAAAATTTTGGATCCTTTCCTCCTAAGTATGATGTGGGCAAATGGCAGATGGATAATTTTAGCGTTTTGATTCTCACGCCTTTCAGCAGAAAGTGCTTCTGTCCTCTGGGATACAAATCCTAAAGATGGGTTTTACTTGGAAGGAAAGATAGTAGGAAAAAGCGGATGAATGAAAATGGCATTAAAATGTATACAAAGTGATGGATCTCCATGTGCACTTTTGCGAACCATTTTCTCTCCTTCCCTTTCCTAACTCTCCATCCAAGTAAACCCAACATAAGTTTTAACATTTCTCTAGCATAAAAAATGTGTTCTCTCTGATTTTGCAATCTACCGCTTTGAGAAAATCTGAGATAGTTTTATTCTCAATTCCATCACCCATTCTCGAGATTCATTACTAGAGCTTCCACCCATTTAACCACTATTCAAAGTTAACACCTTGGCAGCAGGTGGGAAACTTCTGTAGGGTTAGGGTCAGGCCGGTCGCCCCAGGATCGGTGTTACCAGGTTCAACTATTCAAAGCTAACACTCCAAGAAAAAACTAATAATTTCCTAAGACCTTTGTTTCCTTTTGCCCAAAATGACACCTTATTATCGACCTGGAGTAACATTTAAAGTATCATTGCATTCAAAAGTTTCAGTTTCCAAGTAAAAAAAATCCAATTTCATCATGCCTGTCAATACTCAAAATGCTTTAAAGAGTCCTGAAATCAACTCAAAATGAACTTTCATCTCATAGTATCTAGAATAACAAGAGTTGGAATATGTTCCCGTATGAAATATATAGGATATGGAAGCATCTTAATTTCTCCAACTTGAAAGCATTGCACCTTTTTTACTTCTATTGCTCTGGTTGGTATAGGATATGGAAGCATTTAGTATTTTATTTCCTCTCCATGATTGGCAGATGAATTGAAAGGATGAGTCATAGGAAGAAAATATTCCTATCTCAATTGGTTCTAAACAACACCAACTAACACATGGTAGCACTATTAGCATGAATATTTATCGATGCCAACCCAATATTGATATTGGTCAATATTGGAATTATACATTTAAGTTGTGAAACTATGATATGAAGTTGCCATTGCTTTTTTAGTTGAATCATCTTAGACTGATCATAGATAAGAGTTTCTTATTGTAACTTAGGCTTAATTTAAGTGGAAAGATAGGAAGAACAGGGAGAATGGGAACAAAATTTACTTGGGAGAATGGACTAACATGGACTTGCATCACCTTCATCCATTGTATCATCAATCACTCTGACACAATCCACCAACTTTTTTGCCCATTCATTCAAGTAAACAACCAAGGGTTTGTCTTCCAAGAATTGCCAAATACATTTACAATTAAATTACCGACATTGTTGATGCACATAAAGAGTTTAAGTATATAGTTCCCATGAATTTGTTGAAACTCATCAAGGAATTTGTATAAAGGAACTAAATGTAACATAATTTCATAAGGGCAGAGAAAAACTATCTACTTAGCAGTGAAACTTGAGATTTGAAAACACAGGCTCCAAAAGGTGCACAAGATTAGGTGGTCATATACTAACTAAGTACTAACGATCACAATGAAAAGGTATCCAAAAGCTACCAGTAGCATACAACTATGAAAAGTATTAGAGGAAGCAATTTAATAAGTATGCATTTGCATCTTATAACCAAATTTCACAAAAAATAAAGAATAACCACTATGAAAGTTATCCAAATTAATATAAAAAAAGTTTATTCTTATAAAACTTCAAGGAGACTGATACTACCATAATCAAGGATAAATTTCTAAATGGAATCATAAATAGCATCATTTAAAAATAATTGGACTATGATCATACTCTTCTTATGTTTCCTTCTATATTCTAGATCTTTCGGTTGGATTGGTTGGACCGGCTAGAGGGGGTGAATAGCCTGCAAATTGTTTCTCTTGCTACTTAGCAAGGACACTCTAATGAATAAAAAACAATAATAACATAGATTAAAATAAGAGGTAGACGTTAATCTTAGTTATAATCTGGGTGGTTATTAATCCAAGACTTTGGAAAGCATTATCAAGCTCCTTCTTCGACAAAGTCGGAGGCGGAGTAGCCCCTTATAACAGTTGAAAGCGCAATACGAATTACAAAATTGAATACAGTGTTTTGCATTACAACTGGCTTTAGGGTTCTATTTATAGCCCATTGGTCAAAAGTGACTGCTGTTGATGTGGCACTTCGGAGGCGGCTCGAATGCTTAGAGGGGCCTCCAATTGGATAAACTTTATCCTTATAGCTGCCAACGTTCAACTATTCTGGCATATTGGAAGCACTTTGGTTAGGCTGAGTTGGACTCCACGGCTTATCCCTTCGGCAACAGCTCCAACTCTTTGGAGGCACCTCGGTTCATCGGAGGCGCCTCGAGTCCCATACGCGGAAGCAACTTCTTTGGCCATTTGAGGTGTGGTGCCTCAAGCTATCTGAGGCACCTCGAGTCTTCAAGTCATCAGGGTGCCTCCGTTCAATCAGAGGCACCTCAAATGGTCAACTTTCGAGATGACCATTTTCTGACTCCGCTCCTTTAGGCGGTGGTCCGGCCGTCCAGAGTTGAGCTCACCCGAACCCAACTCTGACCTTCTCCGCGAGCAGTCTTCCTCATGGCTTCTCGTCCCTCGAATGTATCTCGCGCTTCCTTCTCGCTCCACTGGTGTACTCTTCCACAACTTTGCGTCCCTCAGATGTACCGAGCTCGTCGGCTCTCTTCTCGTGTCATCCTTCAAACTCGCTACGTCTTCTGTTCGATTTCTTTGTTCCTAAGTTCCTACACACTTAGATACAAGGCATCAAACGCACATGACCTAACTTAACTCGGTTGATCAACATCAAAATTAACTCGGGGTACTTATACTTTCATATATCGTGCCTGATCTTATAGAATAAGATTTGCCAATTTTAGAAAACTCAATCAGCAAATAACTTCTTCTAGAAGTCATAAGCAAGAAAAAATGACAGAAAGACGGGTGAAATATAAGCAACATATTTGTTTCAAGATAAACAGAGAAAAGAAAGCAACTTACTTTTCTTATTTTGATAACATGGCAGCAGATGAGTTTGGATGACTTTGTCACTCTAATTCTCACACCCAACTCTATTATGCTGGTCTAGGTAGAGTAACCTGATGACCACATCTTATTTCCTCTCTTCAAAGTGGTGAGGAGTTCATGAAAATATTTATTTCATTCAATTACCTAAAACTCAAGTGACTTGCGAAAATTGCCACAAGCTTCTCACTTTGCATGACCTTAAAGAACAAGAAATAAGCACCAATACATGCTTGTTTAATAGTAAAAGTCATCCCATTGTTAGTAAGAAAAAACATATTGATGCAACACCAAAATCAATTCAAGCTTTCTTTTGAATCATTAAAGAAACCTAAGAAACCAAATTCCAAAATCAAAATTTAAGTCAATTCCTTATGAATCATCTAAAACTTTTCAAAACTTTGACTCCTTGTCTGCATTACATATAGATTGGTTTAGTTATCTTGGACTTTTTTCACAATAGATCAGATCATTAACTTTGCATTACTTGTCTCAATTGTAGAAGAAAAAGAAAGTTCAGGTGAAAATATTCCTATAAGTTTATAACTTATTTCAATTTGAAAAAAAAAACTTTCTAGTCCCTACCTACAATGTGCAATAAGTTATGTGAGTGCTTCTGAAAGGGAAGATTGTACTCCATCTCAGCATTCCTATTTCACCTCCATTACCCACTAACACTGTAAATGCCAAGCTCTAGCAAGAGAAGATGTCAAAATCAAATCAATTTTCCCTCAATCCCACTAAAAGGAAAGCATATAAAATATTTTATCAGGTACCTCAGATAGGGAAAGGAATGCTCAAGAGAACAAACAAAAACACATCTGTAGAAAATAAAAATATCACAGCAATTTTGATATTGCACACCATGGAAGTGAGATTTCTTTTGGGAAGGTAAAGTAGAATGTCATGGCCATCACTATAATTTTCATTACCTCCATTTCATTTGAAAATTGCAATTGTTAAACCAACAGAAGAAGTAATTCAAGAAGTTTCTTAACATTGCATGTATTGAACAAAAGGAGATGATGAGTTATCTGTACCCGAGAGCTTTAAATATTTAAGATCGTTTTTACAAAAGAATGAAGGGATTAAGAGATATCTTACTTAAAATACAAGCAGGATGATTAAAATGGAAGAGAGGTGTTCTTTATGATCCTAAAATACCTCTAAAACTTAAAGAAAAGTTCCACAAAATGACAGTTAGACATGCTATGTTATATATAGTTGAATGTTGGACTATGACTCGAGCATACAAGTAGAAGATGAGTCGCAAAGATGAAGATATTAAGGTAGATGTGCGGACATATGAGGATGGAGAGGATAAGAAATGAAAACATTATAGAAAGTCAGGATTTCACCTATTGAGGAAAAACACCGAGAAACATGTTTAAGATGATACGGATATGCACTTAGACGACCAATAAATGATCTAATTAAGCGATGTGAAATTATGATAAATATGCAGATTAAGGAAAGAAGTCGAAGACCAAAGAAGACCTAATTAACAATGATAAAAACAGTATTAAATTTATTTAAATATAGATAATTATATAATAAGGGACAGAGCCCAATGACATTATCCATATAGCTAACCTCACCTAATAAGATATGTATTGTTGTTGTTGTTGCATGTCCTGAACAGACAATATTGAAGTATCTAATGTTAGTGACACCAAAGTGGTATCAACTATTGAATAAATGAACTTGAAAAATGTCTCTAGTGTCTTCATTTGAGGCATAGACAGCCTGTTTCCATTTGAGGCTTGTACATATAGGGAATGAGACGCTTTAAGAGTCAAACAACTCAGCATGGCTATCATTACTGGTGTTTGTACCAACTATTTAGGGTTTTCTAATGAATCTTATCCCGCCCATACCATTGAGCTCAATGAAATGCTATATCACTAGTCATTCTTAAATCAATTAACACATTTTTTATTAAGCTATTTTTTTTTGTTCTCCCTCTACCCCTTCCAATTTCCACTCTAATCAATTCAATATTTCTACCTATAGAATCTTTTATTATCACCTTTGAACATGTTCCTATACCTTTTATTTTATCCTATCCAATAATGTAACCGTCTTAACATTCCCATCTCTATTAAATTAATTTTAATACATGTTTCCTAACAATCGCACAAATAAATGTGTAACTAAAAGTGATTTAGAAGATCTAAATATTACTAGTCATATAAGTTTCAATAGAGGCACACCCAATTAGTTAGGACCAACATGATTGGATGATGAAGATGAGATCTATAAGTCAATTTACCTAACAGAAATCATAAAATAACGTCAACATTTCACAACCAATGAGAAATATAGCTTCAGCATCACAGGGTTTGTTAGTTCTGGAGTAAAGGTTGTAGTTTAAATAGCCTCCAAGAATAATGTATTAATTATTATTCTTCAATGAGAAGATCTAGAAAAGTTTGGTTGGTTCCCCATATTGGACAATGTTAGCTTGCAGACTAAGGATGAACATTGATAGCTGTCAATCCTTTGATGCCTAAATCAGAAAAAACATGTTATGGTGGATCAAAAAGTCGAGTTGATGAGGGCTTCAGTGGAGTATACCAATGATCACTGTTACCTTTGTTTCTTGGGACAAAGTTTTTTTTCCCCCTTTTCTATGTTTCATATTCTTCCCAGAGTAGGAAGTCATTGCCATCCTCGGTGCATACTTGACAAGCAGATCGCGTGTGGTTGGGAGAGTCAAGGTGTTTACTCTGTGGTTAACATTTACAAGTTTTCTTTATGACGCTCACCTAAACCTTTCTCAGATAAGGCATCACAATTCAATCGCAGTCTGTAAACAGAAGAAACATTTTGCAATCTAAAGAAACCCTAGGAATCAAAAAGTCGAGTTGATGAGGGCTTCAGTAGAGCATACCTTTGATCAATGTTACCTTTGTTTCTTGGGACAGTTTTTTCCCCCTTTTCTATGTTTCATATTCTTCCCAGAGTAGGAAGTGATTGCCATCCTCGGTGCATACTTGACAAGCAGATCACGTGTGGTCGGGAGAGTCAAGGTGTTTACTCTGTGGTTAACATTTACAAATTTTCTTTATGATGCTCACCTCGACCTTTCTCAGATAAGGAATCACAATTCAATCGCAGTCTGTAAACAGAAGTAACATTTTGCAATCTAAAGAAACCCTAGAAATCAAATTCCAGGAGATTCTCTGACCGAAAGAAGAGGGTTACTGACCTTAAATCCACCATCATTCTCATCTAAAATCATACAGCAGATGAAATAATTTCACCCATCTATCCAAACAATTATATTGATCACTTATATTCTTCTCTTGAAAGACACGGCTCATGTTTAGAATCTATCCTGAACCAGCAATAGACAGAATTAAAAGGAAAACATGCTCTACAATTCGAAGTTTAACTGACAACTGAAAGAATTAAAGAAACAATGTATATCCATCAAAACTGCCGATCACAAGGGAGAAAACAGATCACCAAGAATCCCTAACACCAAGAACCATCACCTCAGAAACAAAGCCCTAAAACACTACAACAAAGAAGACAAAAAAAGAGCAACTTTCCCACCCACAGGCAACCATTAACTAAGATCCCCAAGAGCTCAAGTTCAACATTACCGAGTAAACAAAGAACGACAAGAGAAGATAATCAGTGGTGAAGAGCCTAAGAAAGGACCTTCTGATAGCGAGAAGAGATCAGCGCGCGAGGATTACTCGCAGGTGAACCCAATAGCAGGGGAATCGGCTGAGCAAAGGGTAGCTTGGCGATGCAGATGAAGAAGAGAGTTGCTGCGCCTGCTCTACCCTAAGCGCAGTGAACGTTCGCCGGAGGGAAGAGAGGCTGCCGAAGGTTACGAATTCCCCTGGCGAGACTTCGATTTTAGGCCCCAAGAAAAACAGCGGTAGCAACATACCTAAAACTACCTACAAGCCTTTATCGCGTCTTTTCATTTTTAGTTGAGGAAAAAATAAGAGAGATAAATTAAATCAGGAAAAATAAGAAGAAAAAAAAGGAATATTATAAATTTCTATTTATATTGTTTATAATGGTAATAAAAAATAATTTTTTTATTTATCACCAATCTTATCGTCCGCCGACCCTACAAAGCAAAGGAACACACTATAAATATATAGTGTTAATGGGAGGATTTAAAATTTACATGGGATATTTTCAAATGTACGCGGAGTTCGAACTTGTGTCAGAATCCATCTGTATTTTTCCAATTTAATCGTTCACTTTGAGGACTAATTGGGCGCTCAAATATTTGGATTAAAAAAAAACCTGATAATAAATCGTAATAGGAGAGAGTGTTAGCTTGAGAATCATGATATTTCATATAATTTAATTCTATTTGACTGAATAAAGGCAACATTAACTATGAAGGGTTGGTCCATCTAAGGTTATGCTTTAAAAAGAGAGAGAAAGAGTGAGGTTGTATATCGAAGATATATATTGGATCGTTCGTGAATAAATTTGATGTTTAATTTAATAAAAAGTTATTTATATTAAGTTTAATATGCATATTGTTAATCAATAAATAAATTTAAATAATTTGTTAAATTAAATAAATAAGTTTGAACACATACATATTCAAATTATTAATGTTCATTAATAAAAGGTAAATTCGCTATCTTAGCGGCCCTCATAGTGTCGGACCCACGGATATAGAGGGAGGTTCATATAGATACACAAGCCATAGGCACATGACTATTGATGTTCATTAATAGAGATTTTGAACGGTTGATGAACAATATAGTAGACAATGTTGAAGAATAAAGATTATGAACAATGTTTATCAATAAACTTTTATTGACATGGTAAATAGATTAAAAAAATCAGCATTCTAAAAGGCACCGCCTGCTCGCCTAGACAAATGGGTGGCCTGGTCACTGCCTCGCCTTTTGCATAGGTGATGCCTTTAAGTGTCGCTGCATTAATCGATCGTCTAGGCGTGGGCGGCGGATTAATTTTTTTTATTCTGATTTTATCTGAAAAAAACTTTATTAAAAAAAAGAAAATTAAAACATTAAAAAATTAAAAAGGGAAGAGAATGAAATTCTTAAATATGTATCTCTTCACGTTTTCTCAACTCCTCACACTTTCTCACGGGCCGCTTCTGCTCGACGCTTGTCTCCTGCGACTTTGACAATCGGCGCCGAGAGGACACCCTCAAGATGATTCCGTCGCTCTCGTCGTTGGCTCCTCCTCGCTTCTACCCAACGCCCTTTCCTTTGTAGAGGCTTCAACAATCACAACACTAGCCCCTTCTCCTATGTGACTTTGACAACCACGACACTAGCTTAGACTAGACATCTTTCTCCTCACCTCGACACCACCTCTCCATGTAGTCAATTTTTGTTTAGCCATTTTTCGTTCTCGAACTTGTTGTGGATTGATGCATTTGCTTGTTTCATTCTAAAATCAACAAAAAATCCCTATGTTGTCTTTGAGTGAGGTGATGTCGGTTCACTCTTTGATTTGGGTTTGAAGGTTTAAATTGATAATTGATTTTTTTTTAATTGTTTGATAAGCATTGCTTAACTCAAATGATTTTTTAAAATTAATATTGATGCTTTTTTAGTAGAGTGGTAAAATATCAGATACTATATCTTCTGAAACATCTAATTCAATACCAGAGATTGATACCCCTTTGAAGAATAATTCGAATGATGTTGGGTAGGAATTTATGTTGGATATAATTATCCCTATTAGGTGAGCTTATTTGTAAGTTGCATATGTGAATACGATCTGAACCCTTTAAAATGACCTAACTTGTGCTTATTGAGTTTGGTTATTGGATGTAGAACATGTATGTGTAAAACCATTAGTCACGCATCTATTATCATCTATATGCTGATAATAGATGTTCAGTATATATATAGACTTATAGTTTCACATATATTATCATCGATGGGTTGATAATAGATGTCCACTATATATAAGATTGGTCTCCAAGGACTTAGGGGATCATCTTGGCAGAGTTTTTAGTTCCCCATTGACCTAAAGCTTTTCGGCATCGTCATCCCCTAAGTCCCTTGGAAGACCTACCTTTTTTTTTTCCTTTCCACTGCTTCTTCTTCCACAAGATCTTCCAGACGATGCTAAAGGATAAATATATGACTCTTCAATTAGGTTCTTTGTCATTATGTTTATGTATTATTATTTCCTTATGCCATGTTCTCGATAAAACCAAGATACATGCTCATATATTCTTATTTTTCCTATTTGAATTCTTATTTCGGTTGTTTAGAATTCATGCGGCCGGAAGAAGCATGAGCTAGAGCCATGATCCAAGATCGAACCATGTGGTGAAACCTTGATCGAAGGGCAGGAAGACCTGGTGGGTCGAGGATCGAACTTGGGAAGCATGTGATCCTTTGTTTGAGGGGAGATTGTTGGGTTTACAAGGTTGCAAACATAGTCCCACATTGTAAAACACATGAGAAAGATCATGGGTTTATAAAGAGAAAATATATCTTCATTGGAATGAGGTCTTTTAGGGAGAGTCCAAGAGCAAAGCCATGAGGGCCTAGGCCCAAAGTGGACAATATCATGCCATTGAGAGGAGATATCAGAAAGCTTTTCGATCTTACAATTTACAGACTTGGTGGATCCTAAAAATTTGGATAAGTTGAAATGTAAGTTGTGTAGAAAAATTACTAACGCGGAATTTATAAGACTAAACAACATATTGCATGTATCAAGGAAAATGATACCTCATGTAAGAAGTCTTCATATGATGGTAAAGTGAAGTATAAAAATACCATTGAAGAAGCAAAAACAAAAAAAAAATGAATGAAATGGAGGTGAGAGAAGAAATTGTTCTTGAAGAATATGAAAAAGACAAAGGAAGTCTAGGGACCAGAAGAAACCCGCTTACTCTTGGCCCTATGGACCGATTTGTATCTGTCATTGATTCCGATTCTTCATTAAGCGGAAGTAAGAAGACAAAACAACAACAAAAATATTTGGAAGTAAATGACACATAGTGCGCACCAATATTTAGTTTAATGGGTGTACAAGTTCGATATTTCTTTTCATGTCATTAACAATGATAGCTTCAAGAGGTTTGCAGAAGTGGTTGGTCAATTTAGCTTGGGTTATCGTCCTCCAACTCAATACCTATTAAGGGAGCTCTTATTGAAGGAAGAGGTAGATAAAACTAAAAGTCTATTAAAGAAGCAAAAAGAAGATTGGTTTTTGAATGATTGCTCAATTTTGACCGATACTTGGACTAACTAGAAAAGAAAAAGTATCATGAATTTGTGTGTCAATTATAAAGAAGGTACAACTTTCTTTTCTTCTAGAGACCATCAAATGAAGTACACACCGGTAATTATATATTTGAATATGTGGATAAGTGCATTGAAGAAGTTAAGAAGTATAGTTCAAGTGGTAATGGGCAATACTTCGAATAATATGGTGGCAAAAGATTTGTTGAAGGAGAAGAGACCACATATGCTTTGGACTTCATGTGCAACTCACATAATAAATCTTATGCTTCAAGGAATTGGAAACCAACCTAAGTTCAAAGGGATGATTGAGAAGGCAAAGTGTTTGACAGCCTTTATTTATGCACATCATAAGACATTATCAATTATGAGAAAGTTTACTACAAAAGGACATAGTGAGGTCAGGAATAATACAATTTGCAACTACTTTTTCTAACTTTGTAAAACTTGATGGAGAAGAAAAGTGAACTAAGAGCTATGGTTGTTAGTGAAGAATGGAATGCATACAAAAATTCAAAGAGTGCAAAGGGGAAGACGACATATAATACCACTCTTGCTTTGTCTTGTTGATGAGGATAAGAAGTCATCTATGAGTTTTGTATATAGAGAATTACTTAGAACGAGAGAGGGGATTAAAGTGACATTTAAAAATTAAGAGCTTCATTATTATCCGCTTATTGATATTATTGATGAGAAAAGTCGTAATCAGCTTGATAGTCCACTACATTTGGTGACCTACCTCTTGAACTCTTATTACTCTTTCAATGTAATGTCCCTAGTTTATATATATATATATATATATATATATATGGACGTCCCAGATCTCAATTTAACTAAAATACATAAATAGCTCTTAAAACATTAACTACTAGCAACCTTGTGTAATAGTCATACAATTCCAGAATTTATTCTTCAAAGGAAAATATTTAACTATGCGGAAATTAAACTGGAAGATCTTCGGGTTGTACTGCCATTGTCCTGAGCTTACACATTCGTCAACATCTCCTACCCCATTCATCTCATTATCTGAAATAGTTAGAATTTGTGAGTCGAGAAACTGAGTACATTCAAACCATATTATGTATTAATTAATTCATATATCCATGTGTCATAATGGAAAACATGCCTAACTAAATCTTCATTCATATTCAAGTATTTTCCTTGCATAGGCATACTACAGCATGAATGTAAACATATTACATGTAAGGACATACACCTAACCATGAACATAAAAGCATAGGCATGAGCATGAACATACTTAGTCATAGACATAAACATATATGAACATAAACATGAACATGAGCATAAGAGCATAGTCATGAACATGAACATACATAACATAAACATGCACGTGAACATAAGCATGAACATAAGCCTTCATGGTTTGGCGCACTCCCCGGGTGCAAGTCCCCGGATCATACCACCGTCAAATACATAAAATTAACTGATTTCTTAGGTAAGCTTCTCGGGATTGTCTGGGACATATCTTACCCATCCCCTTGCTCCTATCATAATTGGTAGGGATCTGAACCTTGGAACGGACACCCCTACCTATATATACTTAAACTGATACTATGGTACAAGTTTCCTGGGCTCGTCTGGAGTATATCTTACCCATAGTGCGAGCTACTTGGGAAAGGATCCCTGGATCAAGCCTTGAAGCTCCCCGGACAAAAGGTACCCACACCTAAACCTTAGAACAAGGTACATGGTACCTGAATCGCAACTTGGTAAGCTCCCCAGAGCGTAGGATTTCCTTGGATCAATACTTGGAGAGCTTTCTGGGCTTAGATCCCTGGAACATATCCTCCCCATACATGCATAACTAATTCCATGGTAAGCTTCCCGGGCTTAGATCCCCTGAACATATCTTACCCATATATATATAACTAAATTCAACTAGTAAGCTTTCTGGGCGTAGATCCTCAGCATAGTATTGGTCCCTTGGTGGTCGACTAGAGGGAGGGGGGGGGGGGGTGAATAGCCTGAAATAAAAATAAAACCTTTCTTGTCTCTTCAAGCTAAATTAAAAAACACTTGTGTAAAAAGAAACTTAATTAAAGAAAGAAAGAAGCGGATCATTTACTTGGTTACAACTTAAGTGGTTGTTAATCCAAGATAAGTAAAGCTCATTAAAAATCTCCTTCCGGAGGAAAAACCTCTTACAACAGTTAAAGCACTCGAATACAAAGCTAAACAAAAGGTAAAAAGTTTACAAGTGTTATTCTCTATCTTTTTTTAGTGTTGTTTAGCTTCTGGGATCAGGACTATATTATAGCCCTGATCGAGGCGCCTAGAAGGGTTCCAGGTGCTTGGATGTAGATAGAATTTTATCCTTGTCGTAATGGATCGTGTCACGTCGTGATATGATAGAATTTCTGGTTCGGGAGCCCGGAAGGGTTCTGAGTCATTCTGTTAACTTTTTGGTCCAGGTCTTCCGTTCTGATTCCACTCGTTTGGGTCCGGGTCTTTCGCTCTGGTTCTGCTCGCATGGGTGATTTTGACGATCCAAAATAGTGCTCACCCGAACCCATCTTCTGGCCTTTGATCAACCTTCCACTCTGGCTTCTCGTCCCTTAGAACCGTCGTGCACTTCCTTCTCATCCACCAGCATACTTAGCTCGCTTAGGTGATTTCGATCATCTAGAATAGGGCTCACCCGAACACATCTTCCGGCCTTTGAGCAACCTTCCGCTTCGGCTTCTCGTCCCTCGAAAACGTCATGTGTCTTCTTCTCGTCCGTCAGCGTACTCTTCTGCAACACCTCGTCCCTCAGACACACCGAGCTCATTAGCTCTCTCCCGTGCCATCCTTCTCGCTAGCTGCATCTTTCCCTCGATTTTCTGTACTCATAAGTTCCTTCACACTTAGACACATGACATCAAAATATAACATGATCTAACTTGATTTGGTTGATCACATCAAAATCACCTCGAGGTACTTACAATCTCACTCTTTTTGATGTGAGCAACACAAATTAAGTTAGGGTAAATGCAACATAAATAACAGTAAGGTAATTTTATTTTGCAAGTATAAAATGTGTAAAAAAAATAAATAAATTACCCTCCCTCTAGACTTAATCTTACTCCCCCCTTTGATCACATTAAAAATAAGGGTTTTCCATATACATAACTTGAAATAAATGTAAAATAGAGTCTAAGGGTTGAACAAAAACTAACTAATATCTAAAAGAATGAACTTTTAAATATTGGATTAAGATATTTTAAGTAGAAATAAATTCATTTCAGCGTAAATACATCTTTTCCAAAAAAAAATAATTAAAAATAGTTATTAACCTTTGAAAAATCATGAAATATTTTATGAGAATGTACAATAGTAACTAATTTTCCAAAAAAAAATAAATTTTAGAGAATTGAATTTTTTTAAAAAAATCATGTTATAAATTTGTATTTGGATAAATAATTTATAAAAAGTTCACCAACGATAAAAGAATTTCAGGAAAATTTTCGTAGATAGAGAAAAAGATAAAGTTTCACAGAAAAATAAATTTTACAAAAATAGCACTGTAAGATATTTTTAAATCAAAGAATACGAATTTTGTTAAAAAATTCATATAAAAATAATGCAATAGTCAAAAAAATTTTAAAAAAAATCTATAGATGAGTAATGTAATTTACTTTCTCGAAAAAATTAATTTTAATTTCTAACAGAAATTATGTAGAACAATTTATTTGATAATTCTTTAGCAAGAATATGCAATAAAATTAAAAATAAAACATGCATAATTATTTTTTAATTCAAGCATGATTTTAGAACCCAATAAAGGTTCCTTCCAACTGGGTTAATCAAAAATTTCTTAGAGATATATTCTGTTGATAATTTTATGATTTAGCCCTTATGATATCTAAAGTGTTATACCCCAAGGTAGCTTTGATGTGATCAAATAAGTTAAGTTAGGTCCTGTTATGCTTAACCTTGTATCTAAGTGTACAGGAACTTAGGAGCACATGACGTCAAGCAAAAGACGCAGCTAGTGAGAAGGATGACACGGGAGAGAGCCGACGGGCTCGATGTGTATGAGGGATGAGGTACTGCGGAAGAGTACACCAGCGGACGAGAAGGGAGCGTGCGGTGCTTCAAGGTGTTTTCGAGGGACGAGAAGCTGAAGCAGAAGATTACTCGAGGAGCAAAAGACGCAACTGTCCGAGGGATGAAAAGCTGCGGAAGAGTACACTGACGGACGAGAATGAAGCAAGCACTGATTCTGAGGGACGAGAAGCTGAAGCAGAAGTTTGCTCGTGAAGGCCGAAAGTTGAGTTCGGGTAAGCTCTATTTCGATGGCCAAAATCACCCAAGCGAGCGAAGCCGGAGCGGAAGACCCGAACCGAGGCAAGCGAAACCAAAGAAGGAGGCCTGGACTAAAAGTCAGCAAAAGGCTGACTTCTGATGCCCGAGGTGCCCGGACTAGTCCGAGGTGCTTGGACCAGGTTGGGGCCCCGGACCAGTCTGGGGCGCACGGAACCCGACTTTTATCCATATCAATGTGACTTTTGACAGTTACGTCAGGATAGATTTTTATCCCATTTCAGATGCCTGGAATGCTTCAAGGCGCCCCAAGCAGGGCTATATAAACAGTCTTGCTCCTAGAAGCTAAGAACAACAAGAAACTGTAAAACAACACTTGTACGCATTTAGTTTTCTGTTTAGCTCTCTGATTCTGTGTTGTTATTGCTGTAAAGAGGCTTCTCCATCTGAAGGACAAATTAGTGTGGTTTACTTCCTTAGATTAACAACCTCTCCGGTTGTAACCAAGTAAATTCTCGGTGCCTCTATCTTTTAGTTTCTTTATTATACTTATTCAAGTGTTAGATTTATAAAGCTATAAATCCAAGAAAGGTCTTTTTGTTTTGTTTTTATGCAGGGGCTATTCACCCCCTCTAGTCGGCTGCCAAGGGCCCTAACAAGTGCTATCAAAGTGAGGTTGCTTCAGGAGGACTAATTGCCGAACGAAGCATACGAGATGGCCAGATCGAGCATCTGCCCACCAAAATTTGAGGGGGAATTCACGAGCTAAAAAAAGGAAATAGAGATATTCTTTAAAACCAATTTTGAATTGCTTTTAATAATGAAATTAGGTTTGTAGCACCTGAAGGCAAGGAAGAAGATAGTGGACGAAAAAGGAGCAGGTCGACTTCGTGGCAAACGGTAAAGCAGAGTTTCATCTGCTGAGCGTCTTACCGCCACAAGAAGT
Source organism: Zingiber zerumbet (assembly GCA_037833815.1). Classification (NCBI taxonomy): domain Eukaryota; kingdom Viridiplantae; phylum Streptophyta; class Magnoliopsida; order Zingiberales; family Zingiberaceae; genus Zingiber; species Zingiber zerumbet. The sequence goes on along the minus strand of JBBMJZ010413115.1, from coordinate 3,419,786 downwards.
CAACCCAATCGGCACATACGACTCAACAAAGGAGCTTTGGAAGAAGTTCCTTGAGTTACACAAACGGAAGTTCGAAGCCAAACTCGTAAGACGAGATCTGCTAAGGAACTAGTTAAGTAACATCAAATTGGAAGCAGAAGAAATCGTTGCATATCTTCACTTAAGAATGAAGGAACTGATCACTGGACTCACGAATCTCGGAGAAAAGGTAAGCAACCGAGATTCGCTAAGGTACGCGCTTAATGCATTTCCTAGAACTACAGAGTGGACATCATTAGTAGATACTTACTATATATCTAAAGATTTAGAATCTGTTACCTTAGAGGAAATATTTTCAACATTTAAAGTTCATGAAACGAGATGTGCAGATTCGAAGAAAGAGCTGAAACACAATGTTGCCTTTAAGCAAAGATAGATGAATAAGATTCAGAATCCTCTCTCGATAATGACAAAATTGCAATGATGGTAAGACATTTTTAAAAATTATTTAAATCTAGAAACTCTAACCATCCGCAGGGTAGAAAGAGAAGAAAAATTAGATGCTACATTAAAATGAGGAAGGACACGTTAAAGACAACTGCCCTGAATTAAAGAACAAGGACAAGGGCAAGAACAAGAAGCCCATTCAAATGAACAAATACAAGACTCTAAAGGTGACGTGGGACAAAACGTCGTCCGAATCAGAGACTGAGGCCTTCTCTAGACTTGCGTTAATGGCAAGTCATCAAGAAAATGAACATGAAGCAAGCTCGTTTGAAATGAGAATCAAGAGCATGGATGAAGGGGGAGCTACATCGGAAGAAAGCAGTAGTTCAAGGGGAGCTACAGACAATGGGATCAACAAGGTAAGTCAGGTACGATCTACTCCACCTAATAAGTTATTCAAATTTGTTAAATTACTATAAAAAAACTATTGTATGTTGGAGAAAGAAAACAATAAATTGAAATTAATTTTAGATAAATCTTATCTGTTAGAAGACTTAAAAAAAATAAAATTAGAAAATGACAAATTGAAAGCAGAAATAGAATACCTGAAAAATCGTGCATGCTCAAATAATCAAAATATTAGGAAATATAATAATGTGAAATGGTATTTTAATTACCACAAGGGATAAATTATGAATTTTTTTCAAAAATATATTCTAAAGAAATGCTTAATTAACCCAGTTGGAAGGAACCTGTATTAGGTTCTAAAATCATATTTGGATTAAAACTTTAAAATTAGGGCTTTTAGAGAGTAGATTAAATGTTTGATTTCCTTAAGAGACTTTGTCTAGAAAGTGATTGTTGCTCTAATAACTAAGAAGACCTAGTGCCTCGTCACAGCTTGGGAGCCAATTAATGAAATAAAATATTTAATTGACTAACTGATAAAACATTTAATCATAATTAAATAACGCTTTAAATTATTGTCAAAATGACTCACACATTTTTTTTACTTTATAAATTATTTCAGAGTTTTTTTCTTGTTAAACTTTCTTATTTTTGATAAAGTTATCCTTAGACTTTTGAGGTATCCTATTTTTATGTGATCAAAGGGGGAGAAGGGAAGATTAAGTCTAGGAGGAGATAGTTAAAGTCCAGGAGGAGGTAGTTTAACAGTTTAACCTACTCTTTATTGTATAATTGCAAATTTATTATTTTTACTTTATGATTAGTTGACCCTAACTTAACTTAGGTTACTCACATCAAAAAGGAGAAGATTATTGGTATCCCAATGTAGTTTTGATGTAATCAACCAAGTTAGGTTAGGTCTTGTTGTGTTTAACCCTGTGTATAAGTGTGCAAGAACTTAGGAGCATAGGACATCGGGCAAAAGATGCAGTTAGCGAGAAGGACGACATGGGAGAGAGCCAACGGGCTTGGTGCATCTGAAGGACGAGGTGCTACGGAAGAGTACGTGGACAGACGAGAAGGAGGCGTGCGACGTTGATGAGAAGCCGGAGAGAAAGCTTGCTCAAGAAGGCCGGAAGTTGGGTTCAGGTGAGCTCTATTCTAGATGGCTGAAATTATCCAAGCGAGCAGAGCCATAGCGGAAGACCTAGACCATTGTGAGTGGAACCGAAGCAGGAGGCTGGGACCAAGAGTCAGTAAAAGGCTGACTTCTGGGGCTCGGGGCGTCGGACTAGTCCGAGTGCCCAGAACCCGAAACTTAGCCAAATTCAACATGGCACCTACCGTTGTATCGGGGATAAAATATTATCTCATTCCAGGCACATAGAACCCTTCCAGACACCTTAAGATATAAGCAACCCTGCTCCCAGAAGCTAAATATATGAGAAGAAAAAGAGAAACAATACTTGTACTCGTTTAGTTTTCTATTTAGCTTTCTGTTTTTGTGTGTTCATTGCTGTAAAGAGGCTTTTCCGCCTGAAGGAGAAATTAGTATGACTTCATCTACTTTGGATTAACAACCTCCCTGGTTGTAACCAAGTAAACCTACTACGCCTCTTTCCTTTTAGTCTCTTTTATTATTCTTATACAAGTGTTATTT
>JBBMJZ010413115.1:3365890-3378238 GCA_037833815.1 Zingiber zerumbet | reverse complement strand
ATAAATGTAGTCATTTGACCAATGTGATTCTTATTTCCTACATAAATGTTTATACCAAAAGCTAGGCTTTTAGTATATAAACTAACATGAAGAACATGTGTCTACTGATTTCATTTGAATACATTTTAGTACCGTTTAGCCTTGCTACGCAAGAGGGAACACTACATAGATTAGTGTGCCAATCTATTACTGATATGAGGGTTGCACGCATCGACCAACTTTCTCTTGGGGAAGATGGAATCTCCATAGTAAAAGTTGTTTAATTATATTTAATTGAATGAAACAAGGTGTTATAATATTAAATTTTACTTGAGGACTCAATTGTAATTTCTAAAAATTTATGGAATTATTTGCAAAATTGCCTATTTAATTAACCCCACTTTTTCCAAACTCATGCCCTAACTCTTGTTGATTCTCCAAGACACACGTGACATTCCCACTCCCCTTTCTCTCATCAACCAACTTTCTCTTGGGGAAGATGGAATCTCCATAGTAAAAATTGTTTTATTATATTTAATTGAATGAAACAAAGTGCTATAATATTAAAATTTACCTAAGGACTGAATTGGACTGAATTGTAATTTCAAACAATTTATGGAATTATTTGCAAACTTGCCTATTTAATTAACCCCACTTTTTCCAAACTTATGCCCTAACTCTTGTTGATTCTCCACGACACACACGCGACATTCCCACTTTTCTTTCTCTCATCAACCAACTTTCTCTTGGGTTTGATGGAATCTCTATAGTAAAAGTTGTTTAATTATATTTAATTGAATGAAACAAGGTGTTATAATATTTAATTTTACCTAAGGACTGAATTGTAATTTCTAAAAAATTATGAAATTATTTGCAAAATTTCCTATTTATTTAACCCTACTTTTTCCAAACTCATGCTCTAACTTTTGTTGATTCTCCACGACACACGCAACATTGCCACTCCTCTTTCTCTCCCTCTCATTCTTGTTCCTCTATTGTTGCAAACAACATCATTGTGGCTACTGTGGTTCATCATCATCATTGAAACATTAACATATCAACATTAGGTGATGATTGCTGCAACTGTTGTTGCCTCCTTTACAACCACAGCAATGCTGTTGCTACTGTTAATACCTTTGCTACCATCTCAACGCCATGGTAGCTGCTACAACACTGTTGTCACCACCTCAGTGTTGCTGTTGCCCCCACAGTGCTGACACTGCCATCGTAGTGTGGTGATAGCCACTAAGACGACATTGTGAAACATTGCATCATCATCATTATTTACTTTGGTGTCTGATGACCTGCTTGGTGTCACACCTATTCCAGGCAAGAGAAAAGGAAACATAACTCCCTCTTCTTTGTTGATGATGAAATCCTTTTATTTATCTTTTTTTTCCCTTTGAAACTCAAATTTAAAACTTATTTGTTCAATTGGAGTAGTTTGTGTGTCATCTTCTAATCTTTTGCTAAGCGAAATATATTTAAGGAAATCTTTGTGATCCACCAACTGGAGGAGCTTGGAGTTTTTTGGATGAGCCAGTGCAAATTCAATTCTTTGTTCAAGTGGATGATTCCTGCTTAATTTTATTTGATATTTTCCTTATGCATGATTAAATTGATAAAAAATAATTATAAGATTAACTAAATATTTATTATTTTCCTTATTTATCTTATTCCTGCATAATTCTATTTGATCTTTGTGATTTCCTATATGAGCTTAAATTATCTTTTGAATGTATTTTTAATTTTTAAAATTTGTTTGAAATATTTTAGAATTTGTTTTTGATTATTTTAAATTCACATTTAATTTTCAATATATATTAAAAATTTTAAATTATTTTATAAAATTTTAAACTTATTTAAAAATTTTAAACTTATTTAAAAATTTTAAAATTATATAAAAAATTTAAAATAATTCTGTTTAATTATATAATATGTTTATAACTATATATATAAATAATAATTTATTTTATAATAAAAATATCTATTTAAAAAATAAAAAAATTAATCTTAAAAAATCACGATAGTAGTTGTTACTACAGAAGTCGCCGCAGGGTCGTGGCACCCTCTGCACCCCCCGGAGGTGTCGTGACCCGGTGGAGGGTCGCTGTAAGGTCACACACCCTTCGCGATCTTGCAATGACCTCGCGAGGCCGCTGTGAGGTCGCAATGGTATCGCTACTGTAATCGTAAATACCGTTCGTTTCATAATCGACTTTTCAAACAATACTTGTATTACCATGATTTTGTAGAAATAATAATGTTAAAGATAAATCTACTTGCATTAAAATTTAAGAAAATGTGATCTTATGTTTACATAAGTTAGTAAAATAAACATACATTAAAATTAATTTTCTCATAATATAAAAGGGCAGCCTGGTGCACGAAGCTCCTGTCATGCGGGGTCCCGGGGAAGGATCCATTGTACGCAGCCTTACCCTGCTTTTTGAAAGAGGCTGCTTTCAGGATTCGAACCCGTGACCTTTTGGTCACATGACAACAACTTTACCATTGCGCCAAGGCTCCCCTTCAATTTTCTCATAATATGGTTTAAATAATCTACTATAGTAGTTATTATGAGACAATTCAGTTCATGAACGCAAGAGAGTAAGATATAATATTTATAAAGTATATAATAATAATGATTACTTTGTATAATGTTGCTTAGTGTCGACATTCAATATTCTCTCATATCAATCAACTTAATAATAGATAAGAAAATAGACTTTCTAGTATGACGATCTTTGAAGTCACAAATCGCCCAAAGAGATACATGATTAATTTTGAACAAAAATCAAGAAGATGCCTTTTTTTTCTGCAAATCATCAAACGGGCACCCCCTTTGATTTTTTTTATTAAAAGGGTACGCCATCCCACTGTACAATTATCCAAATACCTTCTAATACTATTCAATACAGTTATCTTCCGACTAAATCTCCTGTCTAATTTTTGAACTGGTTGGCCGTGTTTTAGTAGCTACGAAATCATAGCTGTTACACATGCTATAGTAACTACGATTTTGTAGCTGCTACAGCGTGAATGATGAGTTCTTCGACTAACTAATTTTTGCCCTTTATCACTTTAGTGTTTGCTTTTGTTCATTGCAGTTTTTCACCTTTATTTTTTGGAATTTTACTGATGGTGTGTTTATTTGGATGCAAAATATATAGAAAAATCTCACTTTGATCTACATAGTAAATCTTAATCGACAATGCAGGTTTAATTTTATTCACTTACCATTCACGTTGTAGCAAGTATGAAACCGTAGTTGTTTATTTGGATGCATAATATATATAAAAATCTCACTTTGATTTGCATAGTCAATCTTAATCAACAATGCGAGTTCAATTTTGTTCACTTACCTTTCACGTTGTAGTAGGTGTGAAACCGTAGCTGCTATAACTATATAGTAGATACAAAATTGTAGCTACTATAACTGTGTGCCACTTAGTTATGGTAGCTACGGTTTCGTAGCTGTTACAACGCGTTCCGTGCAAGATTTATGCAGAAAATATAGAGGGGAGATAATAATGGGAACAATACAGGGGAGAGTAGTTGTATCATTTTACAAGGCGAGTTGGTGGGGTGCCCTTTTGATAAAAATCAAAATGGGGTGTTATGATTTGATAAAAAAGAGGCGCCATTTTTGTTTTTTTCTCATTAATTTTTCAAATTTTAGATGGATGTCTTGCATTTTTATTTCATGATAGTTGTTTGGTTCAATTTCCTCTTTTGTTTTCTCAAGATCGTATGAGTTATTGTATGTAAGTATAGGTCATGATAAGTTGCATGTCAAGAATTCTAAGTGAGGTAAGACCCGTTCACATTTCGAAATCAATGGTTCAAAATTACAGATTCAATCGTTTGAAAAATGTTGACCCTTAACCTTCAAAGACACTTGCGGTCCATGGTTCGGAACCACTAATTATGGTTTGGTTCACTAATCATGACGGTTCAAGGTTATTATTTATATTATATATATATGTTTTTAAAAATATAAATTTAGAAAAGAATTAAGTGTTGCACTTATTTAAGTTGCCCATGTATTCCCTTAGGATATAGGGGAATCAAATGCTACGTAATTCACTTACCTTTTTATCCTTATTACCTTAGGAAATGATGTTTATTCATTTCGATTTCCCATTCCTGTAGTGGTAGTTCATTCGATATCAAAATCTTCCACCACATCCTTTGAAAGTTGCATTTCATATTTTTTTTTGCAGCTCTCGTACAATCAACATGTAACACTTGAGCTTTCAAAGAGTCAGAGCCAAAAATAGATCATCTTTCATTCAAGACATTAGCTCTGAAACTAAATGTTTATTCTACAACAATGGTTGACACCTAATAAGGTAGAATCTTCGTTGCTATGGTAGAGAGGATGAGATAATTTTGGGTTTCATGCGATCACCATCGTAAAATATAAAAATTCAACTTGCTATCTCTTCAATTAAAATACACAAACCATTTTATATCTTTACTCTTACTATAATAATGTATGATACCCATGGTTTTTTTAATCTAATATTAACATTGTTGTATTTTAGTGTGATGAGACATGTATATCATTCAATTTATATCTTTCGATCAATTTTGTATGTTCGGTAATAGTCTTTATTATATATATAATTTTATTGTTGAATAAATTATATCCTTTGGTAAATTATTATTCAACATATCATACAAGTCAAATGGTCTCTATAAACTTGTGTTGGATGGATAAAAAAAAGAATAGGGACTTACTAAGAGAGCTTAATGAGATGAACAAATTGAATTAGTTAAAAGGGGAATAACTCCACATTAGAAAATTTAAAGCAAATGAGTTGAAAAACGAGCTCTAATAGAAAGGTGGAATAGTCTCACATTGAAAAATTTAAGGCAAATGAGTTGGTTTATACTGAATCACACCATTAGAACTATTAAAAGGTTATAAATATTATTAAATGAAAGACTCTCTATTCATCTTTTTGTTTGAAAAATTTGAATTGTTTAAAAAATCATCTAATACTTTATTTATCTAAAAAAATACAACATGAACCGCCGGGTCAATGGTTCATTTCAGGCCGGAACTATAATTGGCTCGTTGAACTCGTCAACAAGTAACTGACTCGTTGACTCGGTTAGAGTTTCGGGCCCAAATTGGATTTGGCTCGTGGGCAAAGCCTAAGCATTTTATTGAACCACGCATGCAATTTTCAGTATTTTTCATTTTGCACATTTAATTTTCATAAAACCCAAATCACGTAGAATATTCTTGAAATACCCCTCTTTCTTCATGACATTAGCTAGTTTTGTCCAAAACTTGCCGATGGATCTAGAGAATTTCAAATCAGTTTAAATCAAAATCAATTTACTTTTAGAAGTCTCCTTAATGTATTTATGCCACGAATCTGAATTTGATAGCATAAATTGAGAGTAATGAATTTTTAAACTTGCAAAGGCTTGATGAAATTTGTCACAAGCTCATTATAAGGCCTATGACAATCACTGACCAACATCACCAATGAGTTCCTAGGATTCTCCTGGTTCGAAAAATATCAAATTTTTGAATTTTCGAATGGTGTTGGTCGATCACTCAGTTTTATCTGAGAATCAAGTCAAAACCAATGTACTCTTAGAAGCTTCCTTAATTTATCCGTATCCTCAGATCTAAATTCGATAGCATAATTTGAGAGCAATAATTTTTAAATTGCAAAGGCTTGATAAATTGTCACACCTCATTATAAGGCATAGGAATATTCACTGACCAATACCACCAATGAGTTCCTAGTGCTCCCTTGATTCAAAAAATATCGAACTTCTATATAGGTCCATCAGCTAGTTTTATCTGAAAATGGTTGATGGACCGAGAGAACTCTGAATCATTTCAAATTAAAATTAATGTACTCCTGAAAGTCTCCTTAATGTATCCATGCTCTCAGATTAGAATTCGAAAGTATAAATTGTGAGCAATAATTTTTAAATTTGCAAGACTTGATAAGATTTGTCACAAGCTCATTATAAGGTATAGGACAATGATATTCAATAATTAACACCACCAAGGATTCCTAAGACTCTTATGATTCAAAAAACATCAAACTTTTGAATTTTTGAGTGGTGTAGGTCCATAAGCCCGTCTCGGACAAAACTAACCGACGAACGTAGAGAATTTCGAATCACTTTAAACCAAAACTAATGTATTCTCGGAAGCCTCCTTAATGTATTTATGCCCTTGGATCTGAATTCGATGATGCAAATTGAGAGCAGTAAATTTTTGAATGGGTAGAGTAAAAATATAGAGAAATCCCATAATTATTTTGTGAAAGAAACTATCGAATTCAGATCTATGAGCATAGATATATCAATGATGCTTCTAGGAGTACATTGATTTTGGTTTGAAGTGATCAAGGGTTATCTAAATCCATCAGCTAGTTTTGAATGAAACTGGCTGATGGCGTGAAAGAAAGATGAGGGGTATTTAAGGAATATGCTATGTGATTTAGGTATTATGAAAATAAGGTATGAGAAATGCTGAAACATTGTGGTTCAGTAAAATGCGGTTCTTTTAGAGTTACATCATAAAGGTCTTTTAAGATCATTTCTTTTGGCTCAATTAAGTCGTCTTTATTCTTAGAAGAAGTATCATGATTGCAACATTGTTTCCACGATGTTTGATGTGCCTATTTTTCTTTTTAAAGGAATCAAATTATCATATATTTATTTAGAGCTGAGTTATGTTAAGCAAGCAATAATTTAAGTAGAGGCTTTAAATGTGCCTTTTTAAAGTAAATGCCGCTTTTGGATGAGCTACTTTCATCCCAACTTAAGTTTATATATTTTTTGTTAATGATAATTTATGCATAGGTTAGGATTCACTACTTTTCCCTTTGTAACAGGGCATTTATTAAACATAGCCTTTTATTTATTCATCTTGGGTTTTTTATGCTCATTGTTATCTTTAATCTCTATGACTATAGAATAGGCTTCATTGAAAGTAGATGAAAAGTTTCCTCCTTGAATTTTTTTTGCTTAAGTTTGATTTTGAATCAATTAAAATATTTGCCATACATAAGAATTATTGCTAAATTTTTTAATTACTATGCAGTTGATATGTAAAGTACGGTGGAACATAATTTTTTTAAGCAAGTCTTTAATTTTGCTGGGTCATTATATGACAGGTTTTGGTATTAGTTTGTCTAGTTTGGTTTGGCTTTGAGTACTTTGAAGGATCGAAAACGCAATACAAGGGAGATGAATATTGCTCATTAAAAAAAAACTTTTCTTTTATGAAAAAGAGGATCAAAGTAAAGTAGCGGAAAAAGAAAAAATAATACAGATGACTCAAGTTGTTTTTTGATTTGGAGCCTATGTCGACTCTTACTTCAAAACTCGCGATGCTTGATACCGTTGGACAATTCACTATAATTCTTCTTTCTGAAACCTTCGAAAAAAAATAATTCGTATAATGAAAAGAATGATAGTAACACACTACTATCTTCTTGTAAAGAATGCAAGCAAAAATATAAAGTATACTGACAATGAAATACAAGTTGAAGTTCGTCGGCACTTCTTGGAGGAGTAGCTTGCACGTGAAGTAGAAGCAATGAACATCAGAGGTATGAGCAAAGTGTAACAGAGGATTGCACAAAAAGATCTCTTCTCGACGTTGATCGGTCCTTTTATAAGCCTTGTTTGGTCGACTGATCACCCTATCAGTCGACGGAACAAGCTCACTTCTTTTTTGAGATCAGATCTTCATGCAATTAATGAGCATTTATTGATCGGTCGATCGAATCTCTTGATTCCAAGTTTGCCGAGATTCAATCTTCCAGCCTATTTGTGAAAATAGGTTCGGTTGATCGATCCTTGGGTTCGGTCGACTGATCCAGCTTGAATGTCAAAAGTGCTCTGCTTTGCACGACCCATGTCAGTTTGGTTCGGTTGACCGATCCTCTTATTCGGTCGACTGATCCTCTTACTTGATCGACCGATTCATTTGGATTATGCAAAACAGAGTTAGTTTGCATAGTAGTATAAAATATCCCTGTAACAAAAAGTTAGCACAGTAATAATGCATGAATAGGAAAGATAGTAAGCCCTGTCTTGATCTCAACTTAGAGACCTACTGGTTTCTTCAGTTGGATCAGCGACCTAGGGTTTGTTCCTTCCCGAAACACGTCCTCCCTGTCTCTCCACTCTAATTGTGTACCTCAACCTACCTGCCAAACATTGAGTCGTCCAAACCTGTTCGAACTTCAACTTAGCATCGGATTGGCTCACCAGGACTTCTTCTCAATATCAGATCCTCCAGACCTATCGACTCCAACTGCTAAGTGTCATGTCCTCGACCCACCGAGATTTTCTGCCTGACTTCCATGATCTGCAAAGATTTTCCTGCCTACTGCACACTTAGTTAATTTATCATATCACAACAAGACTTAATTTGAATCTCTGACAACATCAAAACTCATGTTTGATTTTGGTGTACCCTGCACTAACATACTTTGCCAAAATTCTTAGTGGATCTTAATGAATTTCATTTTGAAAAATTGTGACCATTTGACAACAAATATTTTTTACATCAATCAAAGTTCTCATTTATTTCATTTAGCTGGTCAAAAGTAGAGACAATGCCTTAACATGCATGCCTAGCTTTTGATTATTATTTTTAAGCAAGGATTAAAATTTTGAGTCGTGTAGAAGTTTCGATTTACGATCAGAGTGATATGGTTTCGGTACTGTATTGTATTGATATAGTTTTGATATTTTCAAAATATAAATATTTTAATTAATTTTTTTATTAATATTTGATTATTATAGATATTTATTATCGAGTTACCTTCAGTGTTTAAAATTTCATTCCATGTTGGGTGGAACGGGCGAAACTTACCATTTCGCCCACACACCGAAACTAGCACCGATGCTCCGTAGGTTCCGAGCCCACGACTGCTCTTAGAGGCATTGTGCGAGTCTTGTGGCCGCGGAAGAGGGGTTGCGTGAGCCCCGCGGCTGCGGAGAACTTGTTGTGCAAGCCCTGCGTCCGAAGCGAACTCGTCGCCCGAACCCGTGATGGTGGTGGACTCGTCGCGTGAGCCATGCGGTCGTGATGAACTCGTTGCGTGAGCCTTGTAGTCGTGACATACTCGTTGCGCAAGCTTTGTGGCGGCGGCGAGGTGAAAAAAATCGGGAGGCGGCAACAGAATCACGAGAATCGTTAGGAGTAAGAGGAAAAGTTATGATTTATTAAATGTTTTAATTAAAATCATTATATTACATATATAATATCTCATTTCTAATTAATTATTATAATTATATATTATATAAAATAATAATTAATTAAAAAAGGTTAATTAATTAGTGTAATTATAATATATTTTTATTAAAAATAGAAAAAATTAATGTAAAAAATAGATAATTTATATAATATATAGTTATATAATTTAAAATAATTTTAAAAATAAACTTTAAATTATTTTTAATTTTATAAAAATATTTAAATTCGTTTTTAATTTTTTAAATAATTCTTAAAAAAATATTTCTTAATTTTTTTTAATAATATATGAATTTTTTAAATAAATTTGATTTTAGAATTCAATTTAAGCTATATATATATAATATTTAGAATATTTATAAACTATAATTATATAAATTAATAAATAAATAATTTATATAATTATTAAATTTAAATTATGATCTTTATGTTAATTTATATAATTATTATAGATAATTTATTTTTTTATCTTATAAGCAAGATTTGGAACCATAAATATCAACATATTTAGCTCTTTACTTTTTCCTAATTGAAACATATTTTTGTTGATATAAATGTCTGATATTTACGTCTAGGAAATACTTTAGATTACCTATTCATTATTTCAGATGTCTTGAGAAAGATATGCTGTCAAATTGCATAAAATTATTTTGACACCGGTCGAGATTTTAAACCTTGGTTACGTTTGAGATATTAAAATTGAGTTCAAATTTTAATATTATCTCGTAAAATATTTAATACTTATTGCTTAAAAATTAATTTAGGATTTATTTAAATCCACAAGCAAAAAATGGCAGGATGAAGTAAATTTAAATTAAATTAAATTGAATTTTAAAGTTTTTAATAATTTAAAATTAAACTAAATTATATATTGATCCTGTCCGAGTGCTGAGTCGACGGACGCTGGGGACGTGGCGCTCTCCTCTATCTTCGACTGACTGTATGAATCTCCGACGAACCTGCAAGGAGGCCGAGCCGGGTGGGGTTCCCCGGCGACGACCCTCCGACGCTCAAGTCAGGCAAGAGGAAAACGATAAAATGGCTCCAAGGATCAGAGATCGCATACCTCCGGTGAAGTCTAAGGACTCTTATATAGAGCTCTGGGGAGGCTTGTGCACACCAATCGAGGCGTACACGTGTCCTTCACCATACCTCAGTATGAGCTTGTCAGAAAAGCATACCTGACGCCATACTGCTACAGTCCGAGCACCTCCTTGATGGGACGGCAGAACCTTCCGTCGTAGGACTCTGCGTATGGCCTGGTCGTCGAACATGCCTGTTGTTAGCGACAGGGGTTACGAGGATGATGTTACTCATTGTCCCCTTTGTCCTTTAGTCTCCTCTCCCCGCGCCGAGCGTCCAGCCGCTCGGCAGGCACATCACTTTTGACCCGACGTAGGTATTGGTCCGACCGAGAAGATTCCCGGTTGTGTGCTCGGATGAGATGATTCCTGCCCTGCCTTGCTGCTTTATGCTTCGGCCGAGCGAACTACCCGCTGGGCCCGACGATCTTTTTCACCCTGAGCGTCAGAAACCCGACTCCCCGTCGGGTTGTCTTTGATTATGCTCGGACCCGCTCGGCTGGTCAACCCAACCCTTGTCCACTTGGCTGGACCTCAAGTTGACCATTTTGACTTTTGACCTCCACGTATCGTTGACTCCCCTAAAGGGGGTCCCCGCCCTTACTGCCGGATCAGTATTTAAATTTATAATATTTTATTTAATTATTCACAGAACTTAAATCACATTTTAATTATTTTTACATAATTTTAATTTAAATCTACTGTCCAACAACTCAAACTGGAGTTATAGTTCTTATCGAAGAAGTCGCGTTCGAATTTATTTCGAATAATTAAAATTATTTATATTTTCAAACAATTTTAAATATCACATATATCTTTAAAATTTAAACTTAAATATTAGTATTTTTATATAATTCAATTCTTTTGTAACCTAGTACAGAGACTAGAAGCGACAAAAATGCTTGACTTGCTTGCTCATTTGTCCGCTCAAATCAACATGACTAACTCAATTGGTTCATCTTATCGGATCAGTTCAGTCAACCTTCGTGTCAAGCTTGGCCTGTCTAGCTCAGATATTTTAGTCAATTTGATCAATATGTCCGGCATTTGTAATATATCCTTATTTGTTTGTGGTTAAAATGTGAAATCATCTTAACTATCTTTTAAGGTCAGCCCCAAATATTTTGGAATGAGATAAATTGGAAATCAAATCATAGCTCACTGATAAGTACTATCCATTATAACATGGTTACTAACTATATCTTACTATCTATACTAATGACTAGTAGTCATCTATAATTTACCTCCTTCGTATTGACTTAGGACAGATTGACTAGACATTAAGGACGAACGAATCACCTTTTACCACGTGATTAATATAGTTGATTCATTTATCTCATTTAACCCAACTAGTATCATCAACTAATTCAATTCATTTGCACCTACTAAAAACTTTCTTAGATGATAAAAATGCAATATTTGATATATAAAAAAATCAACATTTAAAAGGTTATAATAGAAAGTGACCTTTAAATTAATCATAAATTACAATTAATTTCAATAATTGTTTTTAAAAAATTATAAGCTCTGAATTCTACTGAAATTTAATTAATGCCTTAAAAGGATTTTTAAATACACTTTTAATTTAATTGAAAACGCATTAACTTTTTATTTTTTTTAATATAGCCTTTTTTCAGTTTAAATATTGAACATTTAATTATTCCATTGATCTTAACATGTTCAAGTTTCATACCATGTGTAGGACTCGACTAACTTTATTTTTTAATAATTCAAGCATAGCAACTTATCTATATTTAGAGGCCGCCCTTCAAAATATTCATTCCTACAACTTAGGAACTTACATGAACTTTCATGTAAGCCCATGATCTTGATATACACTATGGTCTTTTATTTGCTTTATAGATAAGATAGGTAGACTCACAATTATCAAAATTAAGCCCATAACCTTGTGTATGTTTAAGTTGTACTTCAGATTTACTCGGTAAGTGTTGTTTTCAATTGAATTTCATTGCATAAATCATTCATACTCGCGTATATGCCCGCGTAATACAACTACATTGGATGAATACTTAC
>JBBMJZ010413115.1:3267912-3279823 GCA_037833815.1 Zingiber zerumbet | reverse complement strand
CAATTATTGAAATAAGTATTTAATTGACTAACTGTTAAGCAATTAGTTGTTATAAAAATACTTTTAATTGTTTGTCAAAAATTTTATTAGAAATTATTTAAAAGTAAATTTTTCTGAGAACTTTATCACTCAACTATAAGAAAATTTTCAAATATTAAATATTTTTTAATGTTAAAGTTTTTAGAAAATTTTTTAACAATAATTTTAACTTTATATGATTTTTTTCTTTTTCTATCTTAAATATGTTTAAAAAAAAATCAAAACTTAAACTTTAATATTTTTTTTAATTGTCCCTTAGACTTTTTACTGTTGTTAAGTAGGATTTTTTAATTTACCCCATTTATGTGACCAAAAGGGGGAGTAGTAAAGATTAAGTCTAGAGAGAGGATTGTACAATTTTTAATTTTGTACTTGCAAAAATCTTATTTTATAACTGTTATCTTTTTGTGGTTTTACCCTAACGTAACTTGGGGCTTGCTCACATAAAAAAGGGAAAGATTGTAAGTACCCCATGGTAGTTTTGATGTGATCAACCAAGTAAACTTAGGTCTTGTTGGTAATTAACCCTTGTGTCTAAGTGTACAAGAACTTAGGAGCATAGGAAGTCAAGCAAAAAATGCAGCTAGTGAGAATGACAGCATGGGAGAGAGCCAACAGGCTCGGTGCATCCGAAGGACAGGGTGCTGCGGAAGAGTACGTTGGCGGACTAGAAGGAGGCGCGCAGTGTTTACAAGAGATGAGAAGCCGGAGTGGAAGATTGCTTGAAGGTCGAAAAATGGGTTCGGGTGAGTCATATTCCTGATGGCCGAAATCACTCAAGCTTGAAGAGCCAGAGTGGAAGACTCAAACCAATATGAGTGAAACCGGAGCGGAAGACTGAGAAAAAAAGTTAACTAAATATTGACTTTCTGAATCTAGGCACCCAGAACCCTTCCGGGTGCCCGAAGCAAGTTTTTATCCATAACACGGCGTTGCGCATTTCATTACAATGGGGATAAAAGTTCGGTAAATTAGAGAAAAATCTCTAATCATAACTTTAACTTTGTATACAGTCTCTATGTCTAAAAAACTTTGTTTTCACTCCCTGCATGTCAAGTTTCATTTGCTTCAACTCCCTCATGCAAATATCCTTACATAATTAACCTTCAGATTTTTGGGGTACAAAAAGTCCAAAAGTGAATATAATTTCTCTTAAATTCAGCACTTTAAACTAGAATTCAATATATTTCTATCAAAATTCAGCACTTTAAACTAGAATCCAGTATATTTCTATTAAAATTGTCCCCTCATATTTTTTAGATATAAAAAATTTAAAAATAAGTATAATTCTTCTTTAATAGATTTCAGTATATTTTCTATCAAATTGAACATGACTTTTTCCCTACTTAATATAATTTCTTTTAAATTCAACACAATTCAAAGAAAATCTAGTGTATTTTCTATCCAATTGAATATCATTTAAAGAAAATCTAGTATATTTTTCATCTAATTGAAGTGAAAAAAGAATCGTGCTTAATTTGATAGAAAATATACTAAAATGAATATAATTCCTATCAAGATTATCCCTCATATTTTTAGGTATAAATATTTTAATAACGAGTATAATTCATGTTAAATTCAGTACTTTAAATTAGAATTGAATATATTTTTTATTAAATTGAGTATGACTTTTTTCCTACTTAATATAATTTTTTCTAAATTCAATATTTAAAGAAAATCTAGTCTTTTTTTCATCTAATTGAGTATCATTTAAAGAAAATCTAGCATATTTTTCATCCAATTAAGATGAGAAAAAGAATTGTACTCAATTTGATAGAAAATATACTATATTTTAGTCTAATGTATTAAATTTAAAAGGAATTATATTTATTTTTAAAATTTTTATACTTAAAAATATAAGGAATAATTAGATAAATATTTTTAACTAGAAGTAGAAAATAAAGATTTTTATCACTGAGAATTACATGTAAAGTATTATTTATCAATAGGGATTACAGGCAAATTTTCCCTTAAACTAACCTGGAGTTGAAATTTTATTACAAATTATTTATATTTTTAAAATTTTAAATTAAATTTAAATATTATATATATTTTTAATATTTAAATATTAATAATCTAATTTGATTAAGTTCGACTCAGTTTAATTCAATTCTTTAAGGTAACAGACACGCAAGTGTCTGCTATCGTGTACCGGCGGAACAGACTGGTTTTCTTGTCATGATTTGGAAAGGAGAACACGAAAGCAACTGTTAGGAGAGGAAAAAAACAGAAATAAAGAATAAGGGTAGAGAGAGAGAGAGAGAGAGAGGGGGGAGAGAGAGTCGGGTTGAATTGGTTTTAATTTGTTGTTGTTTTTTTTTTTCTTTCTTTTGTAGGTGAGTTGGGGAGTCCCGAAGGAGCGATAGGGATGAGAATTATGGTTGTGAAGTCAAAGCTCAGGGAGAGGAGGTGAAATCTTTGTAAGGGAAGAGGGTGGAGTGGTTTGGAGTCGGATGGTATTCACCATCGGGGTGGGAATTATCGATGGGCGGCGGCGGCGGCGGGGCGGTGGGGTGGTTGTAGAGGAGATAGAGGAGGAGACAAGGGAGGATGACTCGGGGCAAAGGTAAGAACGGTCTGCTGCCGAGCTCGCTGCGGATCATCTCCTCGTGCCTCAAGACAGTGTCGTCGAACGCGGGGTCGGTCGCGAGCAGCGTGCGATCCGCCGGGGCATCTGTTGCCGCGTCGATCGGGTCGCCGGCAGAGGATGAGAAGGACCAGGTTACTTTTTTCACACCGAAAAGAGAAATTATTTTATTTTTCTTGCTGTTGGAAGATAGATCTGTCTTCTCCACTTCGATTGTGATGTGATTAGGTTCCGTTTTTGCGGTTTGTCTTTTTTTTTTAAAAGTGTTTTATTGTGGGAAAGGGAATGCAAGCTGCTCCGTGTGTATTTAGGGTTATAGCTCTGAAGTCTTATGATTAACCAGCAATGCCGCTCAGGTTGCTGAATTTCAACTGGTCAGACGAGTAGAACCAAAGGCAGTGAAGGAGCTTATCCTTTCTTTACTTTTCCGAGCTAAAATTCAATTGGAGGAGGAGTATAAATATTCACTAGGGAAAATATTTGATGTGCTGATTCAAATATTTTATTGTCTACGAAATTAAACACTTGCGTTATGGTTATTGTTGGTTGTGTTTCCAAATTGTTAGATTTGATGGTACGTTTTCTTGTTGGAACTCAATTCCTATAGGAATAGAATTCCAACTTTCCATGACAAAAAAAAAATCAGAACAACTTTAATTCCAATTATTGTGTTTGGATTTAGTTAGGCAATGAAAACTGGATTGTGATGTTTGGAATTATAAGAAATATATGGGCCAATTCGGAGCCTAATCCAATTTAGATTCTGCTTAGGATCTGGAATGAACATACCAACTTGGAAAGTATTAACCTTTCCCTACAATCCCAAGGTTCAAATCACATTCCTACCATGGTCTCAACTCTTTGGGATGACTACATGTTTCTCATTCCTCCATTGAACTTACAAATATGAATTCTAACTTAAAATTCAATTTGAACATTGAACTCAATGTTGGAATATGGGAATTGCCTAATTGGAATTATGATTCTTAAGAATTTTATTCTAACACAGAATTAATGTACTTTTCTAAAATATTGATAATTCATTTTTTCTGCATGAAGTATTCTTTGAGGTGTATACTCTTATGGTAGCAAGGTCACGATTGGAATAAACACATTTCTTCTTCTGTGGGGCTTCTTTCTTCTCTTTCATGTTTTATGTTTATCCCAAGTGGTCCATGTAACTTTATCTGTTATGTTCTAAGTGTAACAGTCTGAGTTTTTGTTGCATTTTCTTTTGATCTTACAGGTATTATGGGCTGGCTTTGATAAGCTGGAGCTTGGTCTATCTTCCTTTAAGCGTGTTCTACTTCTTGGTTATTCTAATGGATTTCAAGTGCTTGATGTTGACGATGCCTCTAGTGTCTGCGAACTTGTTTCTAAGCGTGATGGCCCAGTTACTTTTTTACAGATGCAGCCCACACCAGTCAGTTCTGGAGTTACCGAAGGGTTCAGGGCATCACATCCTATGCTCTTGGTTGTTGCTGGTGATGAGACCAATGGCTCAGGTGTAGTTCAAGGTGGCCGTTTGAGTGCTTTGATAAGAGAGAATAGTAGTGAACCTCAGGCAGGAAGCTGTATCTCTACTCCTACTGTTGTTCGGTTCTACTCACTCAAGTCTCACAGTTATATTCATGTTCTGAGATTCCGCTCTGCTGTATATATTGTTCGATGCAGCCCACGAATAGTTGCTGTCGCACTTGCAGCACAAGTAATAATAATAATTATTTTTTCTTGGATAATTTGGTAATTTTTGAGATTTCTAGAATTCTTCCTGATTAATTAAAATCTTTTGGCAGATATACTGCTTTGATGCTGTTACACTTGAGAGCAAGTTCAGTGTTCTAACTTATCCGTTACAAGGAGCAGCTGGTGTTAATATTGGTTGTGGTCCAATGGCTGTTGGTCCTAGGTGGTTAGCTTATGCTTCTAATAATCCTCTCATATCAAATACAGGTCACCTTAGTCCACAAAACCTTACTCCATCTCCAGGTGTAAGCCCATCAACATCTCCTAGCAGTGGAAACCTGGTTGCTCGTTATGCTATGGAATCTAGTAAAACGTTGGCTGTTGGAATTATCAATCTAGGAGATATGGGCTATAAAACTCTGTCAAAGTATTGCCAAGAACTACTTCCTGATGGCTCTAATTCTCCTTTGTCATCAAGTGCAGGCCGGAGATCTGGAAGGTTGCAGAATATGGGACACGCAAATGAACCTGATAACGTAGGAATGGTGTGTTTATATCATCCGGACATTCAGTTTTTTAATACTGTCATATTGATGGATATATATACTTGTTACCTATGATTGGCTGATCTGATATATACATAATATTTTCCTGGGTGATTCATAATTGTTAATCTTTTGCAGGTTGTCATTAAGGACTTTGTTTCAAAAGAAGTCATTTCACAATTTAGGGCTCATAGCAGTCCAATATCTGCTTTGTGTTTTGACCCTAGTGGTACCCTATTGGTCACAGCGTCAGTACATGGGCACAATGTAAATATTTTCCGAATTATCCCAACTCGTATACAGAATGGTGCTAGCCCAGGATGTTATAATTGGACATCATCACATGTTCATCTTTACAAGCTATATCGTGGACTAACAGCAGCTGTATGAATCTGAATCTCTTTTTTACCCTGATTATTAGGCATACAAAATGGTGCCTTATATTGATTGTTTTTTTTTACTTCTTTTAACAGATCATACAGGATATATCTTTTAGTCATTACAGTCAGTGGATTTCAGTTGTTTCATCAAGAGGCACTAGCCACATATATGTTCTATCACCCTTTGGTGGTGATGCTAGCCTTCAACCACAAACTATAAATGGTGAAGGCCCAATTCTTACTCCTAATATAACGTCACCCTGGTGGTCAGCTTCATGTTGCATGATCCACCAACAGTTACATGCACCTCCATCTCCAATCACATACTCTGTAATTAGTAGAATAAAAAATTTTAATGGTTGGCTAAACACTGTAAGCAATGTTGCTACTTCTGCCGTGGGGAAGGCTTCTGCACCATCAGGTGCCATTGCTGCTGTGTTCCATAATTCTCTGAGCTGTGACTCTATAACAGGTACATCCAAGGCAAAGTCCTTGGAACATATCCTGCTGTACTCCCCATCAGGCTATGTCATACAACATGAACTTCTTCCATCTTCCTTAGTGGAATCCACTGATAGCAGCTTGAAAGCTGTACCTGCTCCTCTATTGCAAGTTCAAGATGAAGAATTACGTGTAAACTCTGAGCCAGTTCAATGGTGGGATGTTGGTAGAAGGTCAAATTGGCCTGAAAGGGAGGAAAATATTTCCAGACTTTTGTTGCACAGTCAGCAAATTAGTGAGAAACTCATGGATTCCGGAGATACTGAAGATATTGAAACATCTTATGTCATGTCTACTGCCAGTGGTGCAGCTGGGGCAGAGTCAGTTAGAAGTGAAAGATCCAACTGGTTCCTCTCAAATGCTGAAGTGCAAATTAACTCAGGAAAGATTCCAATATGGCAGAAATCAAAGGTACAGCTATTCTGTTACTGAGCAATTCACCAAAGACTTACCTATTTCTTTGACTTGACAAATAATTTATGTTTAATTTGCATCGTAGATTTGCTTTTGCATATTAACTACATTGGGAGGTGGTGAAGTTTCTGCAACAGATCTTACTGGTGGAGAGATTGAGATTGAAAAACTACATTTTGATGAGGTGGAAGTGAAGAGAAAGGATTTGCTTCCTGTTTTTGAGCATATCTGCAGCTTCCAATCAGAAGGAACTGACAGGTACTCTTCCACTACTGCCTTGGCCTGAAATCCTGCAGCCTTGCTAACCTCAAAAACCCACTTTTCCCTTGGGCTCACTAACAAATACATGCCACTCTGGTAGAACTTGCTACTGGAGTTGGAGGTCTAGAAATCTGAAATGGCTTACTGTTACAAATTCATCTCGTTAACATATTGATCATCTTCTCATTTGCCAATGTCACACTAAAAGAGTTATTTTGTGACCAGATAAATACTTACCATTTTCATAAGAACCTTAAGGAAATAAATTTTTCTAAAGTATTGTTTAATTTAAACACATTTAGTTAATCAAGTTTTAATAGCTAGATAATGGTGGAAAGTGGGTTTATAAATATATTTCATCATTTTGGCATACCCTATTAAATTTATCCTTGTTCATCAATGGACTATGTTGATTGAATGATTTAATGTAAGGTTGATATGATTATTTTGAATTGAAATTTTTTGGGATGATTCAGAGGGTCTAGTTTAGTTCTCTATAATCATCTCATTTTTTGTGGTCAGTAGTCCTATATTCCTCTCTTCCTTAAATGTCTGCATTTTATTTTGTCCTATATTTCTTTCTCATTTAGTAAGATAGGCACCTGAAAGGCTGACACACGTGGAAGTTGTGGTTGTGCTTTGTAAAATGATAGAGACTAGACTTCTCAAATTCATTGTTTTTTCCCTTTTTTAGGATTCTTGAACCTGTTCCATAGCCTTGTCAGTTAATCTTCTCCATGTGCTGCTATTCAAGGGATGTTCTTCATTTCTTCTTGAGATGCTAGAAAATTTTGTTGAAATTCAAATTAGGCAACTTGTTATTTTATCCCTATTTTGTAGAGATTTATTTCCTAGATGGATTGTAATTAGCTCATACTTATCACATACCTAAATTTAAGGGATTTATCTTTTGTATATAAGGAGGATATCCTATCAATGAAAAAATGGAATTAGAATTTCTGACAAACTACAGAATTGTTTGGTCTGCATCTTGAATGGTAGTTGTCATATATTGAAGAATTATTGTAGACTCCTTGGTAAAAATCTCTTTGTTTTTTGAACAACTCTCATATTCTTGCTAGGATTTCATCAAGTGATGAAATACATACATGTCATGACATTCATTCTCTCCTATATCATTTGTTAATCTCTCTTTGCTATTTGTTAATTTCTTTAAAAGCAAAATTTCTGGCTGCTGACAAGAGCCAGAAAATGATGTAGCCTACTTTCTTTTTAGTTTTACATGTGTTGTCTCATTATATCTGCCTCTTCTATTTTAGGTGGGTCTGTTCGTTTGTGCAATTTAGCAGGAACTCAAGGATAAAAGTCTATGTTGTAATTTCTCAATTCTCATAGGTTTAAGTGTAAATAATATTGCCAAAAACTTATCAATAAAATTTTACCAGCTCACCTGGCATGACACATCAACCTTTAGTTGTCATAATTGAAATAGAAGAGAAATTGCAAACTTTTGTGTTGTGCTTTTACGGTGATAGAAAAAGTATGAAATTTATATGCTCTACTGATTAATCTTCTCCTGATGTTAACAATTTTTACTCATATTATCGAGCTAGGAAGAATTTGCAAATTTTTGTGGTGTTAGGATGAGAAAGAGGTGAAAAATCTCTTAAAATATTTTGACATGTTATGAACTCAAAAATAAGCTAAGTTTTCATTATTGATTAAGTTTGACCTCAGTGATGATCATAAGCTTGGCTCTCCTTGGAGTTGGTAAGTTGGCTTGACAAACTTCTATGTATATATATATATATATATAAAAGAAGCATTGAACTCAGAACTTTTTGAGCTTTGGGTTGAAAACTATTCTCAAAACATTTAACAAACTTGATTGTGATTAAACTTGGTTCAGTTCAGATTATTCCAAACTATGCTGAAATATCAATTCATAATCAATAGAAGAATAAGAAATGAACATTTACTGATTTTGACTATACAAAATCTAACTGAGATGGTTTGCATTCTTGCAGAGTTGGTGGTGTATATGGAACTTCATCAGCAGCAGTTTCCCAAGGTAAAGATGAGTTCAGCAAGAATACAGCTAATCCTAGATTTAATACATCATCTTTTGTCTCTCGGTCAGATTTTGGTAAGTAGAACTTCTCAATTTCATGTAATTCTGTTAAGAAATTAGATCATCTAAAATTCATCGTGACCTGTCGTTACTAGGGACAAGACTGACAAATGGTTTACTTGATTTTAATGACACTGGTAAACCAGTTATATTACCCTCGATGGAGAAGGCTATGCCAAGTGAATCTGGTCATGATTCGTCTTCAATTATCAGCAATGGTATTGCTGCATTGTCAGAAGCTAAACCAAATACAATGCCGAGTAGGTACTCCAAAGATTACATGCAACTGCATGCAGACTACAATCAAAGCTATCCTATCGTGAATGACTGTATAATTAACGGGGTTTCAGCAAGATCACATAGTTTGTCATGTAATGGTAGACTGGCTGCAAATGATGGCGGCAAAGAACCAAAGTCGTACACCCCCAGCAGCTACACAGATCATGCTGAGCTTTCTGATTCCCACAATTCAGTTGAAATTGCCCAATGTTTTGACGAAGGCTATTGTAAAGTATCAGAGCTCGATGACTGCCGTGAGTTAACTGAAGCTGTTGATGCAGACAGCAACAGCAGCCACTGTGAGAGAGAAAAACTTGAGGATGGAGACGACGAAGACATGCTGGGAGGTGTTTTTGCATTCTGCGAGGAAGGTTTGACTATAGATGCCTGGCTCATCATATTGCTTTATTTACTTTTCTCTCTTCGCTGATAGTTTATTTCTTGTGTTATGGAACAGGTTAATTACATCACACATTCACCTTCTATGATTGTGGTGTCGTCTTCATCATCTTTTTAGAAGTTTTATTTTCGGACTACGCCAAACGTACTTACACTACAATCGTTCTCTTTCTATTTGATTTGATCTGGCAATCAAAGGTGAAACACTGTTTATATAAGTGAGACCAGCTGATTGAGAAATGCTGAATTTAGCGCAGTGGAGAGATTGAAGCTGAAAATATACACCCACCTTTCTTTCCACGACTACTGTATATTATGTTCATTTGGATTTTAATTCATAGAATGATTTACTGCCCTTCCTAGAGATGATCTCTGGTTAGGTGTTTACGTGTATATAGAAGTGTTTACTATGTGCGATTTGTAAGGGTGATTCATGGTGATTTATTGTTCTTTTGGCACCATTGGGATTATATAATATTTGTCTTTACTTTTACTGCTATATTAAAGTCTCAGGCCATGTTTGCAAATCCTGGATCGTGTGATCCAGAACATCGATTGAAGAATACAAATCATTTTTTTT
Source organism: Zingiber zerumbet (assembly GCA_037833815.1). Taxonomy (NCBI): domain Eukaryota; kingdom Viridiplantae; phylum Streptophyta; class Magnoliopsida; order Zingiberales; family Zingiberaceae; genus Zingiber; species Zingiber zerumbet. The sequence goes on along the minus strand of JBBMJZ010413115.1, from coordinate 3,270,060 downwards.
ACAGTGGAATTAGAGCAAGATCGGTGGGATCGTCATAGAATCCTATGATTAATAGAAATTTTCAGAGGTTATAATTTTTTATTCAGATTGAATCACGAGATCTATAATATATCAAATTAAAGAATATTTAATTATTTATCGGGTGAAATTCATAATCAATTTAGATTAAAAAATATTGTTTAAAACTTTTACAGAGGCTAAAAAGATTTTATCTTTTTTTTATTATCCTTTCTTTTGAACTATTTTATAATTTAAGTTATTTTCTCCTTTTACAGGGTTAGGGTTCTAAGACTATTTAAACATTTATTTTTTTTTTTAAAATGATAAATTTTTAGATACTTATTGTCTGTTATTCTATAGAATCAAGATTCTTTAGAAGATTATTTTCAACGTTCGTGTTCAAATCAAAGTTTCAATAGTTTCTGCTATAGCTGCTTTGTTAGTCTTTAAATTGAGTTATCTTGTGAACCAAGTAAATTACTATATATATATATATATATAATACTTGTGATAGGATCATACGATTCTATACTGATCCCAAATTGATATATATATAGTTTTAAACTCACGGTGAATGATGGGGGATCCCAAGTCGGGTCAAAGTCAAGGAAGCTAGGTGACGGGGTGGTCAAAATGGAGGAGCTAGCACTCGGAGCGAGCATGGTCAGATGTACCCTCCAAGATAGCCTAGCCGATCGAACATCTAGTTCAATAGGATTTGGAGTTCCTCAAGATCGGACGTCCCGTGCTGCGTTAGCGCCATTTAGAGTCTAATCCTTTGCGTCACACAAAGATAACTTGATCAATTATCTCAGCCTAGTGATCCATTTGATCGCACCCATTGTTCGATCTGTAGGAACCTTGGCGGTCGGCTAGAGGGGAGTGAATAACCCTAATAACCCTGTAAGAAATAAACACCCTTTCTTGAATTTTACAGCTTTATTAAAAAACACTTGCATAAAAAGAAACTAATTAACAAACAAGAAAGAAGATCAGATCGTTTACTTAGTTTTTAATCAGAGAATTGCTAATTCAAGAAAAGTAAAGCTCACTATCAAATCTCCTTTAAGCGGAGAAACCTCTTACAGTAGTTGGCACATTGAATTATAAAGTAAACTCAAATAAAATTGATTACAAGTGATGATTTTAGCCTATGGGATCAGAGTTGTATTGATAGCCATGATCGGGGCGCTTGGAAGAGATTCAGGCGCCTAGAGGGGGATAAAATTTTATCCCCATTGAAACGGATTGCGAAAGCTGGCATTTAGATAACTTTTCTGGTCCGGGTGCCTGGACCGAGTTGTTCAACCCGCGACCAAGGCACTCAAGGGGCGCCCTGGGTCTGGGCGCTCGGAATAGCTCCGGGTTCTCGGAGCACAGTCAACTTTCAGTTGACTTTTTCTCCGGGTCTTCCGTTTTAGCTCCACTCGCTTGGGTGATTTCATCCATCCGGAATAGGGCTCACCCGAACCCATTTTCCGACCTTCTCGAGTAAACTTCTACTTTGGCTTCTCGTCCCTCAAAAATACCGTGTGTCTCCTTCTCATCCGCTAGCATATTCTTTTGCAACACCTCGTCCCTCGAACGCACCAAGCCCGTCGACTCTCTCCCGTGTCGTCCTTCTTACTAGCTATGTCTTTCGCTCGACTTCCTGTGCTCTTAAGTTCCTGCACACTTAAACACAGGGTATAAAAATATAACATGACCTAACTTGACTTGGTTGATTAAATCAAAACTACCACGAGATACTTACAATCTCCTCCTTTTTGATGTGAGCATCTCAAAATTAAGTTACGGTAAATCAAGAAGCAAAAAACAATAAGGTAATAAATTTTGCAAGTACAAAATGTGTAAAAAATTAGATAATTACCCTCCTACTAGACTTAATATCCACTTCTCCTCTTTTGATCACATTAAAAATAATAATTTTTTAAGAAAAATAAGTTGAAATGAAATAGAGTCTAAAGGTTAAAAAAATTACTATTATCCATAAAAATCAGGAAGTTTAAGTTTTGCTAATTTGGATTTTGTAATTTATAAACTATATTTTGAAAAAATAAAATAAAAAAAATTTAGACTTGGATTATATATATATATATATATATAGCAGATATAATTTTTCTTTTTAAAAAAATTATATTATTTTAA
>JBBMJZ010413115.1:3217072-3231761 GCA_037833815.1 Zingiber zerumbet | reverse complement strand
GTCTTAATACAGGCGAGGAGCACTAGGCTCCTTTAATCCGACCGGTTTCTTGGCCGGTCGTCCTTGTACTGATGGTCTTAGCGTTGGATGAGGAACCAAGCCTTATTGAGAGTGACCCTCTGACTACCACCACCCTTGACTTGGACGCCACTTCATCTTGACTTTAACTGTCACGTCATATCTAGGGTCCGTTCATAACATCTCGTATCAAGTACTATTCATGGAATTTAAAATTAGGGAATGAATAGGGTAACTGATGTAAAATTTTATTTACGTAAAATATAAAATTTAAGATAAATTCTGTGTTTAAAAAAGCTAATTTGAATGCTCTAAGTAGGACATTTTGAACTAATAAATTCATCCAACATCATAAAACCGTCAATTTAGGTTGAGACCATCAGATTAATCTACTTTGTCAAACAATTTAAATGAGTTGAGTTGAAATTTTATCAACTCATTTAAAAACTAATCTAAACAGACCAATTTAGACGGGTTGTAGATCTAGGCAGATCGACCCGGGGGGCTCAGGTTGGCTCTCAAATTGAGAATAAGAAAAAATTTTTAAAACTTAATGGGCTCATGGGCTGGCGGTCTCATCCACAGTCTAAATTTTAAAAATTCTACTTTTTATTTTTAATGGGCTCGTTGGCATATCCGGTTAATCCACAATCACTTCGGATTTCCCAAACCTTAGGGTTTCCCCAGGACGGCTAGCCGACCTGCCCCACTCTACTCCGCTGTGCCAGATGATGAATCTTTGACTAGATAATCAATTCCGTTATTAGCCGATCCGTCTGACAACTTCCATTATGACTAATGGAAATCAATTCCTCTACAAAGCGCACTCCGTTGTATGCAATACCGGCGGGCCAACCGGCCCCTCTCCACTCCTCTCGTCAGATGATGAGTGTTTGACTAACTAATCTATCCCGTCATGAGCTGATCCGTCTGATAGCTCACGTTATGCCTAATGGATATCAATTCCTTCATAAAGCCCACTCCATTGTAAGCAATACTTGTGGCACAGATGGCACTTGACTACTATGGCCATTGCTCTGTGTTCCAACTGCAATGATAGCCAACCAACTTAGCTTGCTGCATGCCTCAACTAGTGATCCATCTTTCCTTCAACCCAAAGCTTTTGTAATTGCCTCAGGCTCAGCAAAGTGAGTAGACTTGACCTGCTGCTGTCACCAAAATCTCGTTCATTACTGCAAATGTGATAATTCTCTTCTAGGGGGCCTCTCCAGTACTGCCCTATACTATCTGAAAATAAATTAAATCACAGAGGAATCGTCTAACACAGTGACTTTTTTTATAGGATCAGATGATTTAGCTCTATGATCTATTATAGCAAAACCCGTGAAATAACAAAATCTCATTCATAATGGCTCAACAGGAGTACCTCTCCTACTTGCTTATTGTAAAATTGTTTTCAGAAAATGTTTCCACAACTATTTGTTCACGATTATCATGCTTAAAGAGAGCAAGTGGAGGAGAAAAGAAAAAGGGAAAAAGAAAAAGTAGAAGCTAATAAACAATGCATATACATACATACATATACCCCTAGGTCCTCCCACTTCATCTCCTCCTTACCTCACGTATATCCTCTTGAAGCTTAACACATCCAAAGAAAATTAAGCCGGAGCCATGAGCTCTGTTTGCAATTCTTCCATGCCGGCGAGGCCAACCTTCGTCAACCTCTACAAGTGGCCGGAGTCCGACGCCGAGTTTGTGAAGTCGATGACGGAAGGAAGAAGAGGCAAGAGTACTGCCGTAGCTGATCAGAGTCAGAGCCACAGTAAGTGGAGCCCAAGTCCTCCGGTGGTGGACAGCTTCTCCTGCCGGCAGATGTACCTGAGGAGCTACCCCTTCTCCAAGGAGGAGAAGGCGGCCACCGGAAAAACAAAGCAGTGCTTTGAGAAAGCCAAGGAAAAAGCGACCTCACTTTTCTCAGCGAAGAAGAAGAAGAAGATTAAGAAGAATGAGCTGCGGTTTGTGAGCGACAGGAAGCTGATCAAAGATTTCCCGTACTCCTCCCTCTTCTCTATCTTCTACCGCTTCCTGTTCTGCACCACCAGCGTCGAAGTTGTCGATCGTAGAAGGTATTAATTATGATCAGATTTGATAATTGTAATGCATACTATTACTACAGCAGTTGGTACCTTTAATTTGGTTTAATTATTTCCTGCTGTACGTGCGTACTCTATACCAAAGATCAAAACTAAATAAGCATATATACGTTGTTCTCATCTACTTCATCCTCATGAACAAGAGGATGAGTTCTGAATTCTTAGATTGCTTAATTACGTAAAAGTAAAATAAAGCAGAATTGGGTTGCGTACAGAGAACAAAGGAAAGGTGGGCATGCTTTGCGAAATTGCGAGTGGTGGCCATGCAAGCATGAGAGATAAGCATTCGATTGGGCTTGGCGCAGTGCTCAAAAGGCGTGCCGTAGCTGTCACTGTTGAGCCATGTCTTTCTTCTCCACTGGCGGCTCGCCATTGGTGGTCAACGCTCAATGAGCAGCTCGCTGAGCCTGCGAGGAACTGGAGGGTTAAAAGTTATAAGGACAATTTATTTTAACCCTTAATCTACTTTATATTTTTAAAATATTTTATTTTTCAAGATAATATAATAATTAAGAAATTGTAACCATTACACTACCGCTACGATTCTATAAGTGTTCTTTTCTTTTAGCCAAATCATATGGATTTATTACTTTTTTTAGTCAACAAGTAGGCAACGCACCATGCAAAAGAAAGATTTAATTTGTATAACTAATTATGCACCGTCGGAACATGAATCCCCTGTAGGAGTCCTATTAGATGCAAACATTTTAAATATCTAAATGAACACATAAGTCTATTCTATAGAGAATTGCTATTAATTTTGCACCCTTCACTGCCCTTAGGTCCCAAATAGCTTCCGTCTTAGCACCCAACACTAAAAAGGTTCCTGACCTCATCATAACCGGCATCCACATCTAGCCGACCAAGTTAGGATGAGGAGGTTTCTAAACCTGTTTTGAGTTTACCTTCATTAAAGGGTATAGTACCTCTATTGTCAAGTTAGATTCCCGAAATACTTCTAGCATCATAAGCACTCAATCTACCCTGATGCCCGTCAATATGCTATCGGGATTATGGTTCTATTTACATATCTCTCCCCATACTGCCCAACACATCATTGCAAATAGTTCGAACTCATCATTTGAAACCATCATAGATAGGTAGATGTTGCAATCTACAAAAGAAGTTGTACTAGCCTTGCTAAGATAGCTCCAGAACGGGATGTATTCCATACACTTTGAACCATGGGATAAAACACAATGCAATGACTAGTGGACCCATGTGGGATTTACATAAAGGGGCAAAACCCCTCAATTGGAATATGCTTAGTTTTAAAATTTCCTGATATAGGAATAATATCTTTAGAAGTCGACCACAAAAAAATCGAAACCTTAGGGGGAATTTAAAGTTGCCAAATATATTTCCACCATGATTGATTAACATGAGAAGATTGAAAAGGAGGGGGATTCGCAGTATTCGTCTCCAAGCGATACCCAGATTTGATTGTATATCAGCCATTGGGGCTTCCCTGCCAAAATCGAATGTCCTCACCTCTCTTATGGTTCAAAAGTATATTAAGAATTGTTTCAACTTCATGTGTGGCAAAATTTATGCACATCGCTTGCTCATCCCACATCTTCGTGTTTATAATAAACCTAGCTACTCTAATCAATGGATCTGATAGAGTTGAAATATCTTTTAAAAGTTGGAAGGTCTGGAATCCACATATCTAAATTTGTTAAGATGTTCTATCCATTCCTTACTCTCCATAACAAACCTTTTTGAATAAGATATCTACCCCACATCAAGGATCTCCAAATACAAGATAGATTTGACCCAAGATTTGCCACCATAATATCAGCGTGCTTAAAGTAGCTCCCCTTCAGCACACATGCCACCAACGAATAAGGATATTGAATGATCCGCCAAACATGTTTAGCCAAAAGAGTTTTGTTGAAGGATAAAAGATTGTAAAAACTCATACCTCCATAACTCTTTGATTTGTACAAGGCAGCCCAAAACGACTAATGAACTCCCTTTTTGTCATCTTTACCATTCCATAGAATTTAATGCAAGCTTGCTCAATTCCTTAGCAGGTAGAAACTGAGAGCCTAAAGCAAGACATATCATAGGAAGGTATTGTCTGCAACATATATTTGATCATCACTTCATGTCCCCCCATTAAAAAGAACCTCAAAGTCTATCTTTGTATTTTTTTACAAAATCTCTTACATAATTAGGCAAATTGGAGACTTTTGTGTCGCAATGAGAAAGTCGGAAAACCTAAATACACATCATGACCCTTCACTACTCCTATTGAGAACATGTCTTTGATTTCTATAATTACATCATTTAAAGTACCCTGACTGAATGTAAGAGCATATTTTTCATAGTTGATCAACTATCCGAAGGCTCATTCATAAATATATAAGCATTTTTGTACTTGAACATAGTCCTCCCTTTTTGCCTGAAAAAAAAAACCAAACTGTCGTCTAAAAAAAATAAATATGATATCATTGGGCTAGATGTCGCAATCCTCACTCCCTTAAATAAAAGACGGCCCACTGTCTTAGATAAAATAGTGGACAATCTTTAAGCAAAAAGGACAAACAAGTAAGGAGAAAGATGATCACCTTGGCGCAAACCCCTATAAGGATGTAAAAATATGAAAAAAGAATTATTAAATCTAAAAGAGTATGAAATAGATTTGACACATCTCATAATTAAGTCCACCCATTTCTTAGCAAAACCAATTTTTAGCAATAGTGCCTATAAAAATCTCCACTCAACTCGGTCATAAGCCTTGCTCATATCAAGTTTGAGAGCAGTATAATCTGTCTTAGCCTTTCTATTATTTCTTATCCAGTGCATACATTCAAAGCCAACAATTATATTTTTCAAGAATTGATCTCCCAAGAATAAAGGCATTTTGAAAAGAATCAACAACTTTATTCATGATGAGCCTAAATATATTGGTAATGGCACGAGCCATAATTTTGTAACAAGTATTGCACAAACTGATCGACCGAAAATTCTTTACAGACGTTGGCTCTCAAACTTTAGGAATAAGTGCAATTCTAATAGAATTCCAATATGATATATCACTTTGATCATTAAGAATCGAGAAAGTCGCAGTAATAATATCCTAAAATAAGACTATAAATCCATCAAACTTGGGGGCCTTTGATGGATGCATATAAAAAACCACTCTATATGGTGCATAGTATATTATTTATATTCTCCTCAACCACCTGTTCAATAAAGTTAATTGCTAAATCAATGTCCTATTGAGATGGATTAGAGGAAGCAAATAATAAGGCAAAATAAACAATAGTGATTTCTGTCATACCTGGGAAATTAGTACAACATTTACCCCTCGAATTTAGAAGTCCTCTAATAGAATTGTTGTGGTGATGAGATGAAGCTGAAAAGTGAAGGAATTTAGTGTTCCGATCCCTATTTTTCAACCAATTAACCCTAGATCTCTTATTCTAGTGGATTTCTTCCTGAGCCAACAATTTTCCCAATTCCTTGTCTAACTCTGAAATGCGTGAGTAATTTTCCTTTGCTCCATGCAAGCTTATAATGTGGTTCAGCTCCTTTCTCCACATGAGAATTTTTTGATCCAACTGATCAAAGTGAGAACCAGCTCACTTTCGAAGAACACTATTACACAACTTGAGCTTGGTTGGGAGATCCTGATTCCCGTTGAGATCTTCTCACATTTGTTGAAAGAAAACTATGAAATCATCATCAAGCAACCATTTATATTTGAAGGTGAACCTCCTCTACAGTTTAATCAAGTTAACAATCAAGTTTAGTTTGATAGTTAGTAAATCGACCGATGATCGGACCCCCAGAAATCCAAATTTGCAACATCCGCTGTGGGAAAGAGAGTGCTCCAATTAAAGTTGCGAACAAATCTATTAAGCTGAGCAAAGACAATATCATTCCTTTTTTGTTGGTTACACCAAGTATAAAGATCCCCTTTACACATTAAGTTCTGAAGTCCACAATCATCTAAGGCTTCAGAAAAAGCCTTCATTTGTACTATAGATCTCATAGTTCCCCTGCTTTTTTCATATTTAAATAATATCTTATTAAAATCATCCCCACTACCCAAGGCAGAGTTTTAAATTCATGAATGCCCACAAGTCGCCTAACAAGCTGCCATGAGTGAATTTGAAGAGTTACAATAGGATTGCCATAAAAAACTAGAAATCTCCACTAAAAAGAGTCGTGGCTAATAATACAATCTATATGACCCAATAAGTAGGTTTGAATACTGGCATCAAATGGATCTCTCCATAACAAAATGAGACCCTTGTCACGCCTATCACTATCCACCACAAAGGATTCCTTAAAGTGCATATTGTAAATATCCAAGATTAGTTTTGATATGTCAAGTAAAGTTAAGTTCTACAGTTTTGATGTCTTGTGTTTGAGTGTGCAGGAACTTAGAAACACAAGAAATTGAGTGGAAGATGCAGTTAGCAAGAATGATGGCACAACAAGCAAGTCAATGATCTTGGTGCATCCGAGGGGCGAGGTGTTATGGAAGAGTACATCTGCGGATGAGAAGGAAGTGTTGGTGTAAGCAGCACCAATTGTCAACCTCAAGTTTTGATGAATGATAAATGGATTAAAATTAGATGGTATATTATCTAACTTCCTTACCAAGTGTGTAGGAGTTGACGGGTTTAGAGGACCTGACACAAGCTGAAGCCAGTTAGGTCTGAGGACCTGATAACTAGTATGAAGTCCAGATAGGTCAAGGTGTGACTTGATATCTAGCAAAAAGTTTAGTTGGGTCTACAAGACCTGACAGTTAGTTGAAGTCCATTTGGGCTTGCGGACCTAACAACTAGCAAGAAGACTTGGTGGATCAAGAGGTAAGTCAAGTGACTGCAAATGGTAAGTGAAGTAAAACACTAAAGGAGAGTGATCCAGTGAAGATGATTCCCATTGAAACTTAGGCGCTGATCCAGCCCAGCTCGAACCTAAGAGTCTAAGGCTGAGATCTGATTAGGCCTAGGCTGAGTTTAAGTCATACTACATTCATGCATTTATAGTTATTTTTCTAACTATGTGTTGCAGGAAGATAAACATTTTCAGGTTGAAAAATTAATTTGATCGGTCGACCGAGCGTCAAGGATCAGTCGACCAAACCCCAAAAGATTAGATTAGAATTCAGCTCAGGATTGGATTTCGACCAAAGGGATCGACCGACCAAACGGTGATGTTTGATCGATTAAACAGTGGATAACCAATGACAGTGAGCAGTTCATACCAGATAAGTCGAGGGCGGATCAAAGATTCGATCGACCGAACGGTGAAGATTAGTTGACCGATAAAAGTCAAGCCTCGAAAAGTGACCCAGAGATTAATATATTAGATCATGTTTGAGTTGGCTTTAAAAGGGGGTGCTCAAAGCTTAGAATACACACTCATATATAAGCTCCAACAATAATATGATGCTTCGTTCATCAACTTCTGTGACTCTATAACGCCTTATCACTGCCGGCAGACCAACACCAACACACGAGCATCATCAACTTCAAATCTTGTAAGTGTTGGTAACGTATTTTTATTGTGCATTTTCTTTATATACTTGCAAAGAAAAGTGTAGGGTTGCTACACTTTTCTTCTTCATTCTTGTACTCGATTCTCTCTTCCAGTGGTTCCGAAAGAGGTTTTTAATGGATTGCCCATTTATACAATCTGAGGAATCATAAATCTTGAAGTAGGAGTAGACAAATGCTCCAAACTAAGTAATTGATTGCATACTTGTGTCTTCTTTTTTTTCTCATCTTAATTTATTTTTAATTCCACTGCGTACTTAATTTCAAAGAAAAAGAATTTTTTTTTATGTAATTCATCCCCCTCTCATGTGCACGATCCTACAGGAATTGTCGATGCATCTGAGGGATAAGAACTCAGGGAGGAAGTCTGCTTAAGGAGAAGGTCGGAGTTGAGTTCGGGTGAGCTCAACTCCAGATGACCGGAGCATCACCCAAGCAAGCCGGATCAAAGAAGATCAACTTGGAGATTGATCTTGAAGACCTGAGGTGCCTCGGATGAAAACGCATGAAGGCGCCTCGATCAAACTCGTAGGCATATCAAGTAGAGGCGTAGAGGCACCTCCAATGACATTGAAGGCTCCTTCAACAAGTCAGAGTTGTTGTGTGACCATTGGAATGTGGATAAAATTTTATCCACATTGGAGATGCCCTAGATGGCTTAGGTTCCTCCAAGCAACGATAACTTTTTCCAGGAGGCTATAAAAAATCTCTTGGAGCTAAGAATTAGAAATCAATCATTATATCCATCTTTCTAGTAATTTCTAAGCTTTTAAAGTATGTAAGAGGCTTCTCCGCCTTCAACGAATGAGATTTTTATTGAGCTTTCAATCACCTTGGATTAGTAACCTCTCTGGTTATAAACTAAGCAAAATTCTTGAGTCTCTTTATTTTATGTTGTTTATTTTAATTGTTTAATTAATTTGATTATCCTTGTTAAACAAAAATAAAAGATTTGGCTAACTTTTTTTCAAGCTATTCACCCCCTTCTAGCCGGCCTAACACAGGACTAACAATTGGTATTAGAGCTCAACCACTTTAGAAGGACTAACTGTCAATTGAAGCAATAAGATAGTCAGAGCAAGCATTCATCTACTAAAGTTCGAAGGGGATTTTGTAGTTTGGAAAAAGAAAATAAGGGTATTTTTTAAGACTAATTTTGAAATCTTAGTAACCATTAAATATGACTTTGTAGCACCCAGAGATTAGCATGGAAAGGAGAAGGAAGAATACCTCTAGAACAAGAAAGGGCGGAGCAAATTCGTGACCAATAGAAAAGCAGAATTCCATCTACTGATTGTACTACCATCTCAAGAAGTCAACTACATCACAAGCTACATCTTAGCCAAAGAACTCTAGAAGAAGTTTCTGGAGCTTCATGAAGGCACATCAAAAGAAAAACTAGCAAGATGGGTTATCCTTCGAAGTAAGTTAAAAAACCTCCAAATGGAATAAGAAGAGATGGTGACTCAACTACACACGAAGATTAAGGAGTTGATCACTCAGTGAATCAGTAACAAATCGAGACTTAGTTTGTTATGTACTTAATACTTTTCCAAGAATTCCAGAGTGGACATCAATAGTAGATGTCTACTACATCTCAAAAGATCTGGAGGTAAGTACTTTAGAAGATTTATTTTATACATTAGAATTACATGAGTCTAGATGTACAGATATAAGAAAAAAAGGAGTCAAATCAAAACTTAGCTTTGAAACCCAACAAGAAGGACGAGCTAGAGTCAGATTCTTCACTTGAAGAAGATGAAGAAGCATTTATGGTAAGAAAGAAAAATAAGTTTCTTAAAACTAATATATTAAATAAGTTGTGGGCTAAGAAATTTTTGTAGGATCGTTGTGCTAGAGGGGGGGTGAATAGCGCTCGTTTTAAAATAAATCTCGGAGATAGGCAGCAAAATGAAGACATAGCAAATCAATCTCAAACACCAAGAGTTATTTGGTTCAGAGCCTGTGTCGACTCCTACTCCAAGGCCCGCAAGTGAGATTGCTTTCGATGGGCCATCACTAATCAATCAAAGGTTACAAATGATTTGCAGTTGAAGTACAAGTGACTTTGAAATACAACAATACTGACGACTTGGAGAGTTGAATCCTTACCGCAATCGTCATCGGGGCACCTTTTGAGCATCGAGGAGGTGTTTTCTGAGCAGCTTGAAGAAGCGGAACTTGTTCGGAATGTTGTTATGAAGCTCCTGATTGAAGCTTACTTTTATAGGCTGTCCCGGGTACCTGGAACCACTCCGGATGCCTGGATCACGTGATTCAGTCAACTGACACGCGCCACATCGCTTGCAGATAATTTTTGGGTTATGGGCGCCTAAACCAACTTCGGGTGCCCAGACCAACTTCGGGCACCCAGACCAGCTCCGGGCGCTAGGACCCCTTCCGAGCGCCCTGACTAGCTTTTTCCAGTACCTTATTTTCTACAAAATAAAGTTGATCCAGGCAATAAACAATATAATAATATGAAATTTGACAGCCTCTGACTGTCCGATTCTGACTTTGAGTTTCGTCGAAACTCTAGGTCGAATCGATATTTACTATTCCCTCTTCGGGGAACGCGTCATCACCTACTCCTCTCAGGGGAGTTTACCTTTTGTCAGACCGGTCCTCCAGACCGACTGAACTTTTGAGTAGCCCCCAAGACTTCTGGTCTTCATGCTGGGCATCTGCTCCATGACCCGCCTAGATTTCTATATGGTCTGTGACCACCAGGATTTTAACCTAGAGTCCCTGACTATAAGATTTTGCCCGAAGCGCTCGACCCACCAAGACTTTTTAACTGCCTAGGGTTACCGCCCCCTAGGGTTTTCCACCTGCCTAACGGCAGCTAGGATTTTTCATCACCTAGGGTTACCACCTCCTAGGACCTAGGGTTACCACACCCTAGGGTTTTCCACCTGTCTAACCATAGCTATGGATTTTCATCACCTAGGGTTACCACCCCCAAGAACCTAGGGTTACCACCCCCTAGGACCTAGGGTTACCACCACCTAGGGTTTTCCACCTGCCTAGATTCCACTAGGACTTTTGCCTAAGATAACTTTCGACTTTCCTACAAGCTCAATCAACCTTGTTAGACAACAAGACATTTTAACTTTTGAATCCTTTGCCATTATCAAAACACAGGTTTGATCATCTGTTGCTTCCTGCACTAATAATTTCTTCTAGGAAAGAGGAAAGTCAAATGCTACAACTGTCAAGAAGAAGAGCACATCGATGATAATTGCTTGAAGTTGAAAAGCAAGGAAAAAAACAAAGGGATAAGACAATCAAAACACAAAAATATAAAAGTCACATGGGACAAAACATCATCAAAATCTAACGTCGAAGTTTACGCTTAACTTGCACTAATGGCAAGTCATCAAGAAGAAAAAGACAGTAAAACTTCATTTGAGATAAGTATCGATGGAGGGGAAGTTTCAAATTATAAGTTCAGTACGGTAAGTGAGGTATGCCTCTTACCTCTTGATCAGTTGTACGAAGGTATAAAAATGTCATCTAGGTCATTATACAAACTATGAATTAAATGTATGAATTTAAAAATAGAAAACAATGAGTTAAAGATAAACTTAGCTAATGTAAGTCCATTAGAACTTTTTGACAAAATTAAAAATGAAAATACAAAATAGAAAAAATAAATAGATTTGTTGAACAAAAAAGATACATGCTCAAATTTGAATAGTTCTCATGTTAGATACAATGGTGGGTTTAATAGTTATTTACGAAAACACAAGAGCTAAATTATAAAAATGCCAAAAATAATATTCGAAGAAAATATTTGACAAACTCAATAGATAGAAACTTATTTTGGGTTCTCAAATTATGTTAATTTATGCATGAAAAAAAATTAAATTTAGTTTAATTTTATTATTACTTGCAAAATTGATTATTTCATACCCCTTCTATTTATCTTTTATGTTGATTTTTTTTTTGTGAAAAATAAAGATATTATCTATTCACATAAATATTTTTAAAATTTGCTGACCATTATATTATTTTTAAAATTTGCTTACCATTATATTATTTTAAAAATTTATTCTTTGAAAAAATAAATTTTAGCAATTAAAAAATATTTCAAAAAATATTTTTTTTTTAACTTAACTTTTTTGTGATAATGAATTTTGCTTTTTGTTAGAATAAAAATTTAAGAGTTTTTTTTTGACAATTACATAATTTTTTATAAATTTTTAATCCACAAAGGGAACTTTAAAATTAAAAATATTTAGAAGATTAATTTTGAAGAACCTAATTTTTCAAAAAATTATTATTGTATTATGAATGTTGAGAAAAATCAGTCAAATTTTTAGGACTCAAAAATTATTTTTAAATATTTAATTTCAAAAATAAGTTTATATGTTCAAAAATATTTATTGACATTCAAATAAAAATGTTCTGCACATAAATTTTTTTATTATGTTTTGAATACATATGATTGTTATTGTCAAAAATTATAAGATTTTTTGAGACTTCAAAATGATTTTTAAATTATTTTTTTCAAAACTTTGGATTAATTGATAAATTTTATTTCTTTTGGAAATTAATTTTGGTAAAAATATATATAACTCAAAACTCTGTTTAGAACCCCAAGAAAAAGTTTGAAGATTTTTTTAATTATAGTTTTTCATATTTTCCCTAACATATTTTTGATGTTTTCAAAGGAGCAGGAATTTAGGGATTAAGTTAAGGGGGAGGTATAAACTTTTTCTTGATTTAATTTCAAATTTTTGTACTGAATTGTAAATTTATTTGTTTAAATTATTTTATTGTTTGTTATAACCTTAACGTGGGTTGATATACATCAAAAAGGGAGAGATTATAAGTATCATGAGTAAGTTTTGATATGATCAAAATGGTTAAGTTAGGTTCTACAGTTTGATGACTTGTGTTTAAGTGTGTAGGGATTTAGGAACACAAGAAGTCAAGCAAAAGATGCATCTAGCGAGAAGGATATTGTATGTCTAGATAGGCCTGCTAGAGGGGGTGAATAACCCTGAAAAGAAAGTTAAAAAAAATTTTTGTTTTTGAACTTAGCAAGAACACAATATTAATTAAACAATTAAAAAGAAATGCATAAAATAAGTAAGAGGACAAATGAATTACTTGGTTATAACCTAGGTGGTTGTTAATCCAAGGCAAGTGAAAGTGAACTAAAGGTTCTTGATCCTGTCCGGAATCTGAGTCGAATGAAGGTCGGCTACATTATCGCGGGTGTTTACGAAGGGTGACTGAGACCCTGTGCTGGAGCAGTACTTCGCAAGGGACTTCCACGGACTGATGACAGGAGGGGATGACAAGGACGATGATGTAGGAGGTCTCTGCACACACTCAAACGAGCACACGGAGTGTTAGAGACCAAGAACCAGGGAAAAAAATCCCCATAGCAGGCCCTCCGATGCTCAAGTCAAGTATTTTTTTCCCCAGAAGCACAGTAAAAATGAAAGGACGAAAGTAGAAGATAGATACAAAAAGGCGAGTGAGCGTACCTCCATAAGGGAGAGACCCTCCCTTTTTATATTACAAGGCGTACTTCTGAAATCTGGCAGGTGTCAGGGAATGTCGGGTGTCAGGCTTTGTTTAGCGATGAATGATACGTGGCATCCTCTAAGAGGCCAGAGGAAGGTTCCGTTATTAGTGAGTCACAAATCATTAGTATATTCCCTGACAGACGTCAGTTATTCCTTGATAGGTGGTTATGATTCTATGACTTAGCTATCACGTAGTGCTATACCGACCGGGTATGAAGGGAGAAGCTCTTGATGACCAGTCGTCTAAGACTTCCGCCTAGGTATTACCGAGCACATGCGAGAAGACGTGTCCAGGAAATCCTCACCATTTCTCTTTGACCTGTATATCCTGACCTGTAAGTCTTAGTTTGCACATCCTGACCTGTATGTCTTGACCTGTAAGTTCTGATATGCACATCTTGACCTGTATGTCCTAACTTATAAGTCCTGAGCTGTAAGTCCGGGTCTGTAAGTCCTGACCTTTAAGCCTTGGTCTTCATATCCTGACATGTAATCACTGGTTCATGCATCCTGACCTGCAAGTCCTGACCTGTAAGTCCGGGTTTGCAAGTCCTGACCTGTAAGCCCTGGTCTGCATATCCTAACCTGTAAACCCTAGTTCGCACATCCTGACTGCAAGTCCTGACCTGTAAGTCCGGGTCTGCAAGTCCTGACCTATCAACCCTGGCCCACATATCCTGGCCCGTATGTCCTGGTCCGCACATCCTGACCTGTAAGTCCTGTAAATCTTGCCCTATAAGTCCTTGATCAGTGGCCTTTGACAATCCCACCCCCACAGCTGACCGTCACTTCCCATTTTGACTTTTGACTGTCACGTTCCCTTGACTCCTGACCACCACGTCCCCTTGACTTCTGACTACCATGTCCCCTTGACTTCTGACCGTCACGTCCCCTTGACTTCTGACCGCCACGTCCCCTTAACTTCTGGCTGCCACGCCCCCTTGACTTCTGACCGTCACATCCCTTTGACTTCTGACCGTCATGTCTCCTTGACTTCCACCTGGCTGACTTCGCTGGGCCTACCATTATGCGCCGTATCAATTCTCCTTCGTTAAAGGTGGAGTAGCCTCTTACAGACTTTGGAAGCTCACAAATGACTAAAGAAGTGAGTACATTGATTGTTATTCAATTCCTAGCTACATGGAGCTTTTTATAGCCTCTTGGGAGAATATTATGGTAGGTTGATGTGGCTCGGAGGTGCCTACAAAGGGATCCAGGGTGCCTCTAGTTTGGATAAAATTTTATCCAAAGTGCAACAACCGAAAAATGTCTCTACCACGTTGGAGGCGTCTCCGCACCTTTGCTTGAGGCACCTTTGTGCCTAGGCCTAAGGCACCTTCAAGCCTTTGCTCAAGGCACCTTTGTGCCTGGTGCTCGAGGCGCCCTCGCCGAGTCCTAAGGCTCCTTCGCGCCTTTGCTCGGCAGCTTCAATATTAGGCATTTGAGGTGCCTCCAAATAGCTGAGGCACCTCGGGTCTTTAAATCAATGTTT
>JBBMJZ010413115.1:3194256-3204646 GCA_037833815.1 Zingiber zerumbet | reverse complement strand
CCTTAGGTCCTAGGGGGTGGTAACCCTAGGTTATGGAAAGTCCTATTTGCAGTTAGGCAAAGAATTCTTGGTCCGGGAGACTGGGAGAAGTCTTAGCCGGTCAAGAACCTTGAGTGAAATTCTAAAGTCGAGTACGCTAGGTGAAAATCATGGAGGTCACAGACACCAGGTGGAAGACTGAACGGGTTGGGATTAGACGTTCAGCATGAAGTCCTAGCATCTCGAATGCTGAGTAAAAGTTCATTCGGTCTATAGGATCAACCTGGAAAAGGTAATTTCTCTTTAGAGGAGTAGGTGAGGACGCATTCCTCGTTGAGGGAACAGTAGGCGTAGGTTTGACCTAGGGGTTCTGAGAAATCTGAAAGTCAAAATTGGACGGTCCGGAGACTATCAAATAATTTATTTATTGTGCTAATTTTATCTTGCAGAGTATGTTTTGTATTTTGGACTAACATAGCTTGCAGAGAGTGAAAAGCACAAAATAAACTCGCATGAACAATGCTCAAAGCGTCTCTGGGGAGGTTTGAGGCACCTTGAGCACCTTGGCTGAAGGCTCATGCAGAGAGGAGGGGAGGCACCTTCTGTGTGCCTAAAGGTGCCTTGGAACTAGGATGGAAGGTGCCTTCCATGCCTTGAAGGCACCTTCAAATGGATAAACAAGCTGCAGAGCTTATCGACACCGAAGAGTTGGGGATAAGATTCGAGTTGGAGGCGCCTTCAATAGCTTATAATTGTCCTCTTCGAGCAGTGCATCTAGAACAACTCAAATTCTAGACTACCCTCTTGCGTGTTGCTCCAAAGACTATTTAACGAAGTCGTAACACTACTCCGACGATCAGAAGCTCTCAATTTCAATACCATTGTTGTCAATATAATTTTCAATTATAGTACTTTAATTATAAAACTGTTATACTCATTTCTATAATATTTTGGATTGATAGTGAATTGCCCAAAGTAAACACTCAACGAATGTGAGTCTTGGAGTAGGAGTCGTCACAGTCTCCGAACCAAGTAAAACCAACTTGTGTCATTGTTTTCTTTACTTGGTCTGATTCCGCTGCATTTTACTCGACTATTTTAAAACAAACGTAAAAACCACGTGTACTATTTACACCCCCTTCTAGTACATTTCGATCCTACACATAACATATTTGGGGTGGCATCATGGTCGTGATCCGACTGTAACTGGTTGTAATCTCTCCCTGGGTTCACCGTCCCCCAGGTTATAGTTTACCCGAAATAGGTGGCCGGCGATGGGCAATGGTCAGGCAGCCTGGCGCCGAGTGGGGGCGGCCTCTAGGTGACCTCCGATCATCCGTCCCGACACAAACTATAACCTGGAGGAACGGTGAACCCAGGAAGGGATCACAACTAATTGCGACCGGATTACGATCACGATCCAACTGCAGTTACAAGTGGTTCATCCATTGTTCACTTTTTTTGGACTAGGGGTTCTGGGCTCCATTTTGATGCTAATCGTACACCAAATTTGGTATTTTGGTGATGGATTGGAGATGCTCTTAATGATGCTTATATTGCCCCCGGGTCTATGGTGCAGTGGCAGGGTATATGGCTATCATTCAGGTACCCGCGGTTCGATCCCTAACTATCACACATTTGTAAGAATGGGACGTGCAATCAAAGGATACTGGCCTTCTTGGACGCGCACCACGAATGGTTCTTGATTTATCTTGGTAGCTGGTAGAAAAATTCTGTAAGACTTACCATTTTTTATTAATAATACTCATATTTATACATGCAAATCAAACCACAAATAATCTTTTGGTAACTAAAACTTTTATAATTTTAGAGTTTTTAAAAATTATATACTTTAATTAAAATTACTATATTCATTTTTTATATTTTTAAAATTATATATTTTAATTAAAATTACTATACTCATTTTCTTTATCGATAAATATGCGAAGGTTACATATTCATTCATACGAGAAAATTTAACAGAAAATATAAAACAAGATATTGTTGATAAAAATAAAACGGTGTTCTTTTTTTAATAATTTTATTTTAAAAATAGCTTTCATAAATTTTTTCCTGGAAAACATTCGATTTTCCTGTCTGAGGACTTGGAAGAAACAGCCAATCCAGCTTACCAAAGTCAACACATGAAGACATTCCATCGGCGGGCGGACAAACAGAATACTCTTTTTTATTTATTGTCTTTTATTTCTTGTTAAATTTGTCTGCTTTCCGTTTGGGGAGATATTTTGAAGAACGGAGACACCGCCGACTCTTGCCTTTGATAAGGGAAAGCGAATCCGAGCTGCTCGCACACGCCCCTTCTTCGTCACCTCGATCCCCGTCCGCCTCTCGCGTTGAATCGCTTTCGCCCTCATCCTTCTTGCTTAGGTCCGGCCAATCGTTTGGGTCTTGGAGGAGCTGCGGCGATGGCCGGCGCGCTGGTGGATCGAGCCACGAGTGACATGCTCATCGGTCCGGATTGGTCGATGAACCTTGAGATCTGCGATGTCCTCAATCATGACCCCGGGTATGCGATTCTGCAGTGGCTGCTGCTTCCTCTCTCCTTTTGCTGCTTTATCTCTTTCTTCTCAGTCGGAGCGCCTGTTTCTTCTGCAGTGAGTTATTCTTCAGGGGTCAAAATTGATTTTGGTTGTTATTTCTTTCTTTTGTCGTTTGCATTTTTTTCCCTCGAAATTTTCGATTTTCGTAGATGTTTTTTATGCGACGAGACCGAAATATTTTAGTTAACCGTTTAATTAAAAAAATATATGATTTATCGGCCTCGAATCTTCATCCAGTAGGTCAGGTAGGAACTACAGCAGCAACAACAACAACAACAAAATGCGATGCTTTGGATGACACTAATAAACTGGAACCATCGTATTCTTATGAAGTATCTAATACAAAATGCTTTGATTTAGTTGTTTCGATAATTGATCGTTGAATGTTGCCTTAATTTTTGTACCTTTAGATGTTTCATTTTACCATAGACACTGATCATCTATCATTTGATCTTTCCTATAGAGAAATGTACAATAAATCAAAACCGAGGAGTTTGTATTTTTGCATTATTGTGAATGTTTAGCGGACACTAACCTAGAATAACTTAATAACTTAAACTTACATAGTTTCATATCCTGACTTTCTTAATCTTCATTCCTAATTTAATTATAAAAATTGCAAGAGGCTTACCTGCTGAATATGTTAGTATTCAGTAATTTCAGTAGTGTGGTTGAAGGAGTTTAAATTTCTGGTATTATTGGTGAGACTTATGAACTCGACCGAGTTATGAAGGCACTGTTACAAATGAAAAGACTTAACCTATTTGTCCAAATTGCTAAAGTTTCAAATTCAACGTATGTGAAAGAAAAAAGGTTCTCTCTTTTGATTTATTGGAAATTGGAACGATCTCTTTATTTACAGAAGATTTCAGTTTCCTTTCCTTGTTTTTGTCAGCATGTGAAACAGATCAATTTATGGGTGAGACTCTTATGGAACATTATTTATCAATTCGTGTCATTTAAATACCTTGCTAAATAGAATCAGTTGACAAACTGAACAAAAAGTGCAATCCCTGGGAGGCCCTTTTGGGGTGGGGTGGGGTGGGGTGGGGATTAAAGCTCCAAATTTCAAATTATCATTATGTTGGTAAAATGCATTATGCCTTTATCTATCTAGCATGCCGGATATGTCATACCCTTATTAAAGTTCATATCTAAGTGCATCTGGTCTATAATTCAACCTTGTTGGTCTATGAAATCTCACCGAGCTCCTATTATCATGACATTTCTCTGGGTTGAATGGAATCTACTTATTAACACAACAATTTCATGGGCATATACATCAGCTGTTGTGCCTGTGGCAATAGTGTTACAGAACACATGCAACATATACAACCTGTAACTAACTGCCAACATAGAGCCCACAATAACTTGTATAAATGAACACAATATAATGACTGGATAACTAAAATATGTAGTTAAAGAAATTATAATTTATCCAAAATTACATAATAAAACTGAAAAACAAATACTAAAAGAACATCCATGAAATACTAACGGCATAATAGAAGCAAATTTATAGTAAAACAATGAAACTGAAAAACAACGATTGTGAATATCCATAAAATTTAAAAACATATATAGCTGAAAACATATGATAAAACAAATTAATAAATCTCCAAAGGCCAGAGGGAGTAAATTTCCATGAAAGTTGGTAACAGAATGCATTTCAGGAAAGCAACTAATGATTCGGTTCAACATCTCTATGCCTCATCTTAGGTCAATCTGGAGGCATGGGCTAAAGGATCCCAATTAAGAAATAGCTGGTAGGAAATAGGAATATAACAATGGTTTATGTATGATAGCAAAAGGTGAGTGACAAGACACTAATTAATATAAGCAATTAAGCACAACTAATAAAAGTAAAGAAGTAAATCATAATGATGTGATATGCAAATGGACACACCATGTTACACTACTCTATCATAAATCACTATACACCCCCATCCCATCTAGATGAGGTCTGACATAATAATGTCTAAAAGATTAAGATAACTTTTATAAATATCATCCCTTATAAGCCTATAACTAATATTTATTATACAATAATATATTTAACTATTATTTATTATTAGTATTATTCTTAAAGCCCAGTGAGGTCAGTTGAACCCATTGGATTAGATATAGTAATGCCCCTGGAGTACATCGATGTTAATTGAACAAGTTCTTCCACAAATAGATAATCTACATTATGCCACTGCGTTCTTCCAAGAGGAAACCTAATTTCTTAGAAGTGGAAGTAGTAGATTGTCATAGCCACATCTAGTGCATAGTGCAAAGGCCGGGTATAGGACCATTGCACTAACAACATGTGATCTTATCTAGATCAAATGACTGAGATCCAGTTAAGGCATGCTCCCTTAAAGGCAGTAAACTTGTACTATGATAATTAGATATTTAGATTATCATGCTTATAGTATCTAATTATTGTTCCATGAGAGGACAAAATACTTGGAAATTAATTGTCACTTCATTATAGAGAAGGCGCGTTCATTGAAATTGTCATCTCATTTGTCAGTTCAATGAGTAATTAGAAAATTTAATTTCTAAATCTTTAAGGGGATCATAGAATTGGATGTATCTATAACATGTTTTCATAATATTTTTGTGTAGTTTGAGGAGGGTATTAGAGAGCTAAATATAAATACCATTTATTCTAGTGTAGGTGTAGAAATACAGTAATAAATCAAATTCTAGATAGAAAGGTGGCCCTTATAATTTCATCATTAACCTGACCAGGCAGCAGTGCCTTGTTGAAGCAAATGTAATAATGTTAAATGTCTGGAAATTTAATAAGAGATTCCCATGTATGATTGTCACAGGCTGAACAGTTTAACATATGAAAATCACTTGTTTGGTTATGTGATGTCCCATGGGAAGCCTGTATTCCATAACTGAAGCAGCTGGATCCCCTATCATCAATTGTAGTTTACTTCTCTGTGGCCCAAGTGATTAGAGTTTAAGAATCCAACTTTGCAATGCAAAAATAAGGCTAAGTTCAGTGACCAATCCTTGAATTGACATTGATGGGCCACACCCTAGCATAATTCTGTATTTACATTTGCCTTTAGCCATTTAATTATGGTCACGCCAAGTGTATACTTCACCATATCTCACACTGCAAAATTTGCTTAGTAATGATTTAATTCATTTTTGTTTGGTTTGCAGACAAGTTAAAGATATTGTAAAGATACTCAAGAAACGTATTGCACATAAAAATTCCAAGGTCCAACTTCTTGCACTAACGGTAAGTGCATCTATAAGTTTGGTTTTCAGTTATTATGATATTTGCTGGAGCTACTTCTTATTGGGTTTCCGATATTGGTGATGCAGCCATGTTTGTGAGTTGGTAAATCTGGTAGGTTCTTTCCTTATTTGTGTGCATTACTCTAACCTGAACCTTGTCACTGTCACACATCTTGTTCTGTAATATTTCTTCTTTTGACAAGGATGATCTAACTTCACTTAGTTTACATGCAGTAACCAGTAATTTCTATATTTCTCTTTGTGATTTTTTATTTACATTATTCAATCTGATTTATATTGAAGACATCTTTATGATTAATTCATTGCATAAATTGAAATGTGGAGAGGCACTCACCATAGGTTGCTTTGGCATATGATTCAAAAGCCATATTCAAACTAACATGGTCTTTTTTTCTTCTCAAGTTTCTGCCTTGTCATAATTGCTTTAGGCTGTAAAGATTATTTAATCTATTCTACAAATTGAAATGTGGAGTGGTACTCACCATAGGTATATTTTAACATATGATTCAAAATCCATATTCAAACTAACATAGATTTTTTTTCTTAAGTGTCTGCCTTGCGATGGTTGTTGTAGGCCGTTATTTTTTTGAAAGGTCATATGTTCAACACTACACCTTTTTTAAAAAAAAATTGATCTGAATACTACCCTCTTTCTTGATGACAAAAGTGATGGTTTTGGTAATTAAAAACATCATGTAACTTGAAAAGCCTCAAAGTTAGTTTTATTATTCCACTGCCTTGAGTTTTATTTTCTTTTCTATATTTCAGGCCTAGCTTTCTGACAAATCAGCTTGGAAGAAATAGGCTAGTAAAAAAAATTCATAGGGAAAAGATAGACAAATGTTTCCCTACTTTTGGTTTCTTTGAAGGAAATGAAGGAAGTAGAGTTCCCTTACGACTCTTAGAGAGAAGGAAAGAGGGAGAAAATCTTAGGTGGCGTTTGGTTTGCGCCATTTTCATTTCCATTTTCTGAAAAACGCTCGTTTTTCGTTTTTTAGAAAACGACTTTTTCGCGTTTTTCGTTTTCTTAAAAAACACTCTCATTTTCTTGAAAATGAACGTGGAAAACGCAAACCAAAAACGTTTTCCATTTTCTCAAAAAATGAAAACAGAAAACAACGTGGAAAACGCAAACCAAACGCCCCCTTATATTTTCAAAATTTATGTGTTACAAAATTAATAAATTAAAAGATATAAAATTTGAATTTTTTAGGTCAAATTTGAGCTGTTGTTGTGAACAATGACATTTCAACCAAATCAGGCACAAGCATATTTAGGCCAAACTGGGTAACATTGCCCTAGTGCTTTCCTTTGGTCCTCCATTCCACCAAATGGAACTGTGATTAGAGAAATTTTCTTCCACTTTGTTTCCCTCTACATTTTCTTTCCTCATATGAAGCATAACTTTAACCTTTCAATGTCCTCTAGACATTCAACTTTTCATACAAAATATTTGTTTTACCTACTGTTCATAAAGTTCAATGGTACAATACTTGTAGGCGATCAAAATAGTTAGCACTGTGGTCTTGTTGTTTGTACTATTGTTTTTCTTAGATATTGTTTCTTTACCTATAAATAATAAACAATTTATTGCAAGGAGTGATCGCTAAGAAAAAAATATGAGTCTTTTGTACCTTTGTTTATCTTATCCAACTTCCAACTAATTTGTTTTCCTTTTCCAGCTTTTAGAAACAATTGTTAAAAATTGTGGGGACATAGTGCACATGCATGTTGCTGAGAAAGATATATTGCATGAGATGGTCAAGATTTTCAAAAAGAAGGTTCTCATTTTTTCCATTCAGACATCCTTTGGTATTCTTAGCTGATTCAACACTGAATCATGTTTCCTCACTCTTTTTCACACAGCAGTCTGATTTCCATGTTAAGGAAAAGATACTCATATTAATAGATACATGGCAAGAAGCTTTCGGTGGTCCTCGGGCAAGATATCCACAATATTTTGCCGCGTATCAGGAACTGTTGGTATGCTTTTGTAGTTTTTAAACTTCCTTAAAATAGGAACACAAATCTAGATGAAGGGGTGCTTCACGCAAATCCATCTGAAGCGTACCTACCCAACCTTTGCTTTGGTTCATTAAATCTTGATTTTTTAGTTGCTAATGCTTGAGATCAAAACAGACCTAGATCCAATAATAGAATCATAGACCTTTACATGTGTAAAGGGCCCCTTTGCACAAGTTTTGTTCTAAACATAGTGTCTTATTAATACCACTGTTAAATTTATCAAAAGGTCTAAAGATGTGAACTGGGTGAAGTTTTGTAAACAGTGATCATGTTTTGCCAATGTTTTTTCTATCTTTAATTTCTTCTGTTTTAATCAGAGAGCTGGAGCTGTTTTCCCTCCAAGAACAGATACATCTCCACCTATCTTTACTCCTCGACAGACACAACCTCTGCAAACTTATTCTCCATCAATGCGAACCCCTGGTTATCAAACTGAACCACCTGAGTCTTCAGTTGCATCTGAATTTCCTGCTTTGAGGTACTTTATTATTATTTCATATTTTTCTTCAGTGTACACTTGTAGTAATATATATTTCTTGTTAATGACTTTAGTTTTGTTTTTCACTTCAATGATTTACCTTTCTTAATAGTACTTTGTTCAAGTTGTGGCTATTCTAATAAGCTGGGGCATCAAAACATCTAAGCAATAAGAAAATATGCCTTTTGGGATGGCTTGGCCTGTCGCATGAATTCTCAGTTCATAACATGAAATTACAATTTCCGCTGCACTCTTTATCAGTTCATTCAGTGTTCCACTGAACTTGTTTAAAATTTTGGATATTGATGACAGTCCCATTAATTTGCATACTTTTTTTTTCAACCCATTCCTTTCCTGTATTTTCCAGTACCTTAAAATTTAGATTTCATTGGGTATGTCTGCTAGTATGGAAATTTGAAAACTATTAATGGAAGTACCAAGTTGGGATAAGAAAGGTTGAGGTTTGCATTAGACATTGACAGCTAACATTATGAATACAAAACCATGATATGGATCTTAACCATATTTGTTATGAGGCTAGGTCATCGCTTGTATGAAACATGAGGGGTCTTCATCCATCTACATATGTTCTAGGATGGGGGGTTTGGAAGTTTCCAAATATGATCCATCTTCATCACTTGGGTGTAATGCAGACTAGCAAAAAATTCTCAGTGTTGTGAGTCAATGATGGTAAGTAGTTAGTTCATGATTGTAGGATTGGGTTAGCAATGTGGAATATAGGATAGTTTTGGGGAAACGACAATAATTGATAGCTGCAATGATTAGGATGATAGTAAATATTAAGATCCCACGAAACAATATGGGTTGGAGCAAAATCAAGAGAAGAAATATGTAATATAGGTTTAAAATTTGGTATAAAACAGTAAATTTAAAATAAGAACAGAGAGGGTGTTGTGTTAGATAAGGATTATAAGGATAAGGCTGTCAAGGACTAGTTGTGGCATAGTATATCCAAACGCGCTGATATCTGGCTTTCTTATTGGTAAATTTTCCATTTTCTCTCTTTACCCACTGGTAATTCTTTATTTCTTGATGGTAATCTTTGGTGATGGCTCCAGCATGAATGAGCTGCAAAATTGAGTTATCCTACTCCTTTCTTCCCTTTAGGTTGAGCCGTGGGATTAAGTTATGACAGAAGTCATTGATTTCACCCATATCATTTGGTGCCTTGGAGAATAGTTAGTAATGCAAGTGTATGGTTGAGGGTAATTATAGACAGTAGTGTTTAAACGATTTAGAGAAATCAAGGTAGGTTCCCTGAGCTTGCCAGGTTATAGTTTCATTTATTCAAAATTTTATATCCATAGTGTTCCATGCTATACAAGATTATCATTTTGTCTCACATGTACTGATGATTCCATTTAATTTTACAGCCTCACTGAAATTCAGAATGCTGGTGGCATCGTAGATGTTCTTGCTGAGATGTTAAATGCTTTAGATCCTAGAAACAAAGAGGTAAGAGTTGAGACTTGGTTCTTTCTTTTACCCATTCAAATATTACTTCTAATTGTGGCATAGTTGTACAATGTGGGAGCAAGGTTGATCCAACCTAGTCGTAGGAAGTGATTTGATAGTGGATTTTATAACCATTACATCCTAATTTAACATAACTATCATAATTGTTGTCATCAAACCATGTTTGCTTGAATTATTGTTCACTCATGGATCTTATTGCTTCATTAAGTTAATGTCAAACCGCATCGCTAGTTATATTCAAATCAATTGAAGCATTTTTTATTATTAGATTAGATTTTTTTTGTCTTCCTCTTCTCCTTACACCTTCCTATCTAATTGATTCAACTCATTTTACTACAGAATCTATTGTACATCTTGAATGTGTGTTTTTCTCTCAACTTATTTTCTATAATAGTATATTGGTAGGTGTTGAGTATGTGTCAAATTTGCTGGAGCATTGAGTTGGTAAATTAATTAGTTCAAGAAGGAAAGTCATCTTTTTTTTGAACAGAGCAATTCTCGCCATTTGGCCATATGAAGTTTTATCAAGACTTTTTCTTCTCCCTTATCGGATTGCTCTCTATCCTGTACTCCTTATCTTTTT
>JBBMJZ010413115.1:3176163-3188228 GCA_037833815.1 Zingiber zerumbet | reverse complement strand
AGAGGAGGGCGAGCAATCTACACCGTCTCTTATGTCGAAAACACCAAGGAAATGCCGGCCAAGAAAAGGCCGAGCTCATGCCGGCCAAGGAAAGGCCGGCCAAGAAAAGGCAGAGCTCAGGCACAAACCGAGTTCACGCTGGCCAAGGAAAGGCCGAGCTCAGGCCGGCCAAGAAAATGCCGAGCTCAGGCCGACCAAGGAAAGGTCGGAGGCGGCGTTACGGTGAGGAGGCGACATCGAGGAGGAGTGAAACAATGGAAGTTTACCCGCACCGGAGAAAAGCTAACGCCGGAGGAGATCACCGGCTAGAGAGTGATCACATGTGAGATCGGAACGGGAGGCGATCGGGCGGAGACGGGAGAAGGGGATCGCGCGGAGAAAATAGACCGGGCGGAGATAGGAGAAGGGGATCGCGCAGAGAAAATAAGCGGCGCCTAGGTTTTTTTGGAAAGAAAATAGCGACCGAGTAATGTATTCGGTCGCTATTTAGCGACCGCATAAATTATTCGGTCATTATTTTGTGACCAAATTTAAAGTTTAGTATAAAAATGCACAAAATTAAAAGTTATACTCACACTTAAATTACAAAATTTATTTATTAATTTATTTTACTAATAATATTATTAGCGGAATTCAATTAATAATTTAACAAATAAAATAATTTATTTATATCGTTAAATTAGAGATCGATATTAAATTTCATTTCAATCTATACCATATATTAATCAATTAGCCATAAATAATCTTATTAAATAACAAATTAAGTTAAACTTTAAAAGATAAACATAATGATAACTAATTAGTCAACGCATTTTAATACCGTTATTTGTAAATTAGCTATCGTAATTAGTTTCGATCTCCTAATTTAAAGAAATAATTGAAATTCATTCATGGGATGAAAGCTTTAGACATTAGCGACCGATATTTATATTCGGTAGCTATTTAGTGACCGAAATTAAAATTCGGTCGTTAATTAGCTACCGAATATAAATATCGGTCGCTAATTAGCTACCGAACTTTAAATTTCGGTCGCAATAATTTACCCCTAAACATCTACGCAACTACAAGGCTCTCACATTGAGACCGAAAAATTAAAGCAGTCACTAAATCGGTCGTTAATTTTACGTGTCAATTTTAATTTGTCGTTACGTTGCTAATTTATCGACCGAAATTATTTCAGTCGTTAAAATAACGACCGAATTATATTCGGTCCCTAAATTGGGACCGACTTTATTGCGGTCGTCATATTAACGACTGAAATTATTTTGGTCGCTAAATCTGTCGCTATTATTGTATTTTCTTGTAGTGAAAGATGGTGTTTGGATTGTGGGTTTGGGAATGACAATTTGAGTGATTTCTAGATTTATGGGAATAACAAAACTGATATAATTAGATGGGTTTCATTTCTATTCCTATTCCTATTTCACTTTACTATCAAACTTATATTCATAATTATTCCTATTATTTAACCAAACCCACCTTAAATAAATTGTTCGGTGATACGGAGGTAAGGTAAAGGTCTGCATGGCGAGCGCGTGACTCGGTCAATAAGTTACGTAGAACAAAGTCAGGATTTGATCCATGTAGGAGTCACCTGGCATGCTCGATGACTTGGTCAAAGAATATGATAAGTGTTATTTTTCGATTAAGTCAGAAGGAAATCGGATGGTCTTCTGACGATTCTATGGAAAAAAGTTAATTGTCGTCCATCAATTCATGTGGTAAAAAATAACGGTTCGTTCACCTAGCGCACGATTAATTTATCCTAAATCAACGTAGAAAAAATAAATCACGTATAACTATTAATTATCAGTACAGATAGTTAAGATATAGAAAAAAATATACTCGAATGTATCGAATTTTAATTCTAAAATTTTATATGATAATAATCTATATCTTAATCATCACACCATCTAAAAAAAACATCGTCCATCCATGATATTCGGTCATCCCAGCGCCCCCGTCAACCCGTCTCAGGATCAACATAAAGGAAGTAAATCATAGGCGGCTACTAGCCTTTAGAATAGTGACTAGCACATAAGGGAGGCATTTTATCTCAGCTTTGCCAAGATTTGAATCCCAGACCTCATGATGGCAACACCTCATATACTAGCCACTAGACTGTCCCAAGGGGACATCGTCCATCCATTCATGTGGCAAAAGGCGATTCACTCGCCCCTAGCGCCCCCGCCAACTCGTCCCTAGGCTAACACGGAGGAGATAAATCAAGGGTGACTACTAGCCATTAGTGCAAATTACCAAGACATGAGGGAGGTTATGTTCGGTCACGCCAAGTTTTGACCCCAAGACCTCATGTGACAACACCCCATGCCTTAACCATCGCACCGCCCCAAGGGGACATCCATTTATTCAGATTCATTATAAAAGAAGTCTGATCGTCGTCCATCGATTCAAATTTATCATAAATACAAGCAGTTTCAAATACATAACGAGGAGACAGTTATGGATATAAGTATCAATTACCTTTTCAAAAGTTAGGTCGGAGTTCAATGAAAAGCCACGACCATTAGGGTTCATCTAAAATGCCTCAACTGTTAGTCTAAGTAAAAGTCAGTAAGTCACATTCATCAAAGTAAAGGGCCTTCATTAACGAGGAGGTGGTTCTTCCTTCTCTGTAAAAGGTATGAGCAAGCCAATGCACAACTACAACATTGTCACTTTCATTTACATCATTCTCTACTCATTACTAATTCTTTTAACTTGAGCATCCATAGGGCAACGTCAGGATTCCCGACATCTAATTTCCTAGTACCGATTTCTTAGCATCCGACTCCTCGACATCCAACTTCCTAGTATCGATTTCTCAACATCTGACTCCTCAGCATCCGACTTCTTAGCTAAATTACCGTCATCTGACTTCTCGGCTAAATTCCCAGCATCCAACTTTCTAGTGTTGATTTCTCGGCACGGCATCCAACTTCTCGGCGTCTGACTTTTCGGCTGAATTCCCATCATTAGACTTCTCGGCTGAATTCCCGATGTCTGACTTCTCGGGTGATTTCTCGGCATATGACTTCTCGACTGACCTCCCAGCTTACTTGAGGAGAAAATTATTGTTGACTCATCACCAAATTCAACCGTCAAAAGAGTTGACCCATCTCTTATTCTCGGACCGTAACATTAGGGTTTGAAGTCATGAACTTATTATGGATTTGAGAGCTTGGTTTGAATTGATTTGGTGCACTAGAGCTTAGGGTGAGCTTAGTGGGCTCGTTGCTCGGAAAGAGCAGGTTGTGTGGCCTCAAGAAGCTAAAGACCTAAAAGTATGATAAATATTACATTGAATGATCATAGTCTATGTTTTTTTTTATGGGCATATAATATTATCTTATAATAAAACTATAATTGCCTAGGTAATGGGTGATATACTTAGGGATTGAAGATTGTGAAGCCTCATGATATTAGGATATTCCCAAGTCATGTAGTTAACGTAGCTCAAGTCTTGAACCTTCATATAGGTCACAATTGGTTGTAAACCAAGTGAAGGTAGACTATTTAATTTTCAATCCACTAAAATGAGATCTAGTCAACGACAAATTAGATGTAATTTATAGGTGGACATTATATAGTTGAATACTTTCTAGCAATCAATTGCAAAATCTGTGGATTTTGTAATATAATAGAATAATCGTTAAAGAGTCATTAACTTTCAATGATTATTTTTGGTACTCTAGTCAACTGTCCTAATTAATTAATTGGAAGTGGTTGAAAGGTGTTCACTTGGGATTTGTTTACAAGGGCATGATTAGAGTTCATATAAGTTTTGTTGGAGTCTCCTATGTATCACCTTAATGACATTAAAAATATAAAAATCTATCACTATCTTCATAATCAAAAAATTTTCCTATAATTTTTTTATGGACCCTACATAATTAAATTTATTTATATATTATTAATTACTAATTCCACCTTTATTGTTAATTTTGAGATGAAATAGTAAATTTAAATTTCACTATTGCTCTTAAACTTTACCTCCATAGTGGTTAGAATTTTTTTCTTTAAATTTTTCATTTCATAAATCTCTTTAAAAACCTCCCATTATAAATGCCCTAAACTCTTAGAACAACTTTTTGGGCACTAAGGTTGAACGAAAACATGTTCAAACCCTTATGCATATCAATAATTTACTTTCTTTTCAGATGGTGGAGAGGTACTCTAGAGGAACTGTTGAGATGACAATTATATCTTTTGTTATCTATCAATAAGTACCCTAACTAATAGCATCCAAGAGCTTGAACAAAGGATTGAATTCTTTAGGTCATGAAGACTTTGACAATTTACTTTCTTCTTGCTTTCCCTTCATATCTTTAGGAGAGGTACCTCTCTTTGTTAGTGAAATCCTTGTTAAGGGTCAAGCTTGTGACAACTTATGAAATCTTAAAGTTTTAAGCAAGGTGTCCTTAAATCAAAGATCAAGAAAGTAAAGCTTCCAATCAGATGTTCCTCTCCTTGTCCTCCAAAACACTCATAATAAATTTACAGGTGCTTATCAAGGTGACATGATATGTCTGACAGGATAGTAATTAAGAGAAAACACACTGAAAGACAAATGCAATAAGTGTGAAGTTATGGCATCAATTAGGTTGGTGTGGACACTTGAGCGATCATGTGACTCTCCTTCACCTTTCATTAGTTGTGCAATTAAGGATATCAAAAATGAATTTGATTTATGGACGGAACAATATCAGATTTTGATTAACTTAGGATTTGATTTGGGGTTGGATTGGGATTGGAGATTTTTGGATTGTGTAAGGATCGAGTTGATCTAAATTAATCTGAATTTAGGATTTAAAGATTTTTTATATTAAATTAAAATTTTATTTTAAAAATAAAGATGTCTTATGTACATCAATAGCAAAAGGTTAGTATAATAATGATTAAGTATTGAGATAAAAGTGAAGAATTATAGAGAAATAGTAAAAAAAATCTTTTTTAATCGGGTCGGTCAAGTTATTTAGGTTGGTCAGGTTATCAGGATTCAGGTTTAGAATTTTGGGTTATGCTTGAGTTGGATTCAGATTGAGATTTTTTTATAATATTCTTGTTCGACCTCACCCGAATTCATGCATCCAAGTCCAACCCATCCAATGGTAATATAGTAAAACTTAAAATAAAAAAAACATAAAATTAAAAAATAATAATAATATATATGATTGGTTTTATTATTATAACTGATGTTAATATAGTAAAATATTAAACTATATTATACATTAAAAACTTCAAACAGACAAATTTATTCTTCATAATTTTGATTATGTGATTACTTGATAATCACATAAGTAAATTTATACATCATAACTTGAACCAAACACACATTTAGAGTTCTTCTAAAAAGTCTCAACCGCTAGAGTCTAAGAGTTGCATTCATCAAAGTAAAGGGGCTTCAATTAACGAAGAGGTGGTCCTTCCTTCTATATAAAAGGTATCTTAGAAAATAATCTCGAACTGATTTCAATCAATCGAGATTTATCATATTTGGTATCATGATCAAAGATTGAAAGTAAAAGATAATATTTTAAAATTTATTATATTCACTATTATTATTATTATTATTATATTTAATATTATCATTATTAGTTAGATAATTTATATAAATAAGTCTTTAGTTTCATCAATAATATCATCCCGGAATAGTTATTCTATATTTTCTTTATTTAGAGTCATGATTCATTATATCTATTTCTTTCCACATGTTCCTCAATGTTCGTTTCTTACCATGAATCCCTCTTTTACTGATTCACTTCTTTTAATTTTTTTTTTCTCTTTTATTTTTTTCCTCCGCGTTTCTCTTTCTTTCTTTGTCTTTTCCTTTTTGTCTTTCTCTGTCTTTTCTTTTTTTTCCTTTCCCTATTTTTTTTTCTTCCTCTAATTTTCACTTCCACGTTTCTTTTTATTTTTCTCTCCTCCTTTCCGCGTTTTTTTTTTCTTTTTTGTTTTCCCTCTGTCGCTTTCTTTCCTCTACCGCCGACACCAAAGAATAAGGGATTTTGTCACCACTCCTTCTCCGGTCGTCTAGCTCCATCAGTGAGCCGCCCCATCAGCTGCCTTCTTGCTAATGCGAGATATAGGTCTCAGGTGTCAATCATCGCTGCCTAGCAACTCTGGAAACTACTAGACAGTTTCTACCGCCACCCGACTAAGAAGTTGTGATCTCCTTGCGCCACCGGACAGCAAGTTTCTAGCCTCCAAAATTCTTCGACAATTTACCAAATGACGCATATAGAGATTTAAATTTATCAAAAAAACATATCATACTTTAATATTTACCAAACAACGCACCTTTTTAAATACACTTCCTATTTTGCCCTTATAACAATTTGACTTTTTATACCGTTTTTCTTTTCTCCATTATGTTTCTCTCTTCTCTCTCTTCTCTTTTTTATCAGCGTGCAGAAAAAAAAAAATGAATAACATTAGTCAATTTTTGAATAACATTTTAATACGTTTGAAGAAGCAAAAATAAACAATGAATAGCATATTTGAACTCCTTGCAATTTTAGAAATCCACTGGAACTAAAATGAGTGTAATCGGAGTTCTCTAGGTCGATCAGTGGGTTTCGGTCAAAACCCACTGATGGACCTAGAGAACTCCGATTGCACCCATTTCAGTTTCTATGAATTTCTAAAATTTCAAGGAGTTCAAATATGGTGTTCATTATTTATTTTGGCTTTTTATAGATGTTAACATGTAAAATGAAAGAATCGTCAAAAACGCCCACGTTGGGCCTGATATGGAATCATATCAGGCCCAACGTGGGCCTAATATGAAATGCACATTATCTTGCCCAGCACTCCAACAAGTAGTAAAATTCTTGCAAACTCAAACTTCTAACAGATGCTACCTGGCACTCCAATTAATGAAGCATTAGGACCAGCAGCTCTCGGATTCAAAATTAGAAAAATCTCATTCTTTATTTCCTGTAAATGATACAATTATAGAACAAACAATAGATAGCTAGAACAACAACATTTCAGTAACACATACCTGTGATGACCCAGGAACTTGCTGATTCCTGGTCTAAACCTGCTGAAGAGGCCCTGATAGACCACCAGCTGACCCATGCAAAACATGCCTGTATTTAATGCATTGGATCAGTGATGTCAATTTTGATTGAGAACACATTATGATTGCAGAACATCTATAATAATTTACATTTATGTTCAGGAAACATGCTAAACAGAAAGAGTTGAAAAACAATATATGTATAACCATGTCAATATATACAGGCCTTGGATTCTATTTTAAGTTCATATTTCAAATTGATATGCACATTATTGAACTGTCACAAAATTCTAGCGCTAACTGAGCACAAGAACATTCAGCCATGTCAACGAAGCATACCCTGAAGGTTGAGCTGAAGCTGTAGCCGACTTCATTTGTAAGATAATGTGCATTTCATATCAGGCCCAACGTGGGTTTTTTGTGCTGATTCTTTGATTTGATATATTAATATCTATGAAAGGCTAAATAAATAATAGACACCATATTTTAACTAAATGAAACATCAGAAATCCATAGAAACTGAAATGGGTTCAATCGGAGCTCTCTAGGTCCATCAGTGGGTTTTGGCCGAAACTTACTGATGAACCTAGAGAGTTCCGATTGGACCTATTTCAGTTCCTATGGATTTCTGATGTTACAAGGATTTCAAATATGGTGTCCATTATTTATTTTGACTTTTCATAGATGTTAATATCTAAAATCAAAGAATCAGCAAAAAAATGTCACTTTGGGCCTGATATGGACTCATATCAGGCCCAACGTGGGCCTGATATGGAATCATATCAGGACCAACGTGGACCTGATATGATTCCATATTAGGCCAAACTTCCATGTTACAAAAATTTAGCAGCCTTTTCTGATAGTCGTGGTTTACATGTGACTCGGTAATACTCAATGTACCTTTGACAGATTGAGTTTAGAGATTATACATGCTTTGTGTATATGGAAAACAATAAAAAGATTGATTATGAGAAAAGGAGGCTCATGTCTGACTTGGGTATAGTCAGTCAGACATGAGCCTCCTTCGACTAGACTTGAAGAGGAGGTTAGTGATATGGTATGTTGCAAGTAGACCCAGAGGTGATGCGGTAGTCAAAGTCAAGGTTGGGTGCAGTCAAAGTCAAGATGAGATGGCAACCATAGTGTCACTCCCAACGACACTTAGCTCTTCACCCAGTGTTAAGGCCTTCGATATGAGGATTGTCAGTCACAGAGCCTATCGGACTTGAGGGATCTAGTGCTCCACTTGTGTCCAAATATCCAATTTATAGCCTGTGGGCCTAAAGGCATATTGGACTTATGGGACCTAGCTCCTATTCTGAGCACGTCTCTTAGCATACTGTCAAGCGACCCTATAGCCATTTAGACTTGAGAGATTTGTTGCTTCGCCCAGTGCTAGGATGTACATATTAAACCATTGCACCGGTTGAGCATATGGGATCCAGCTCCTCATTGTTACAATATAACTCTCTGTATATAACCGCTCGGCCCAATAACTAGTCAAACTTCTGAGAATATGGTTGGTCATCCACAATACTCATCGGATTTACGAGGCTAAGTGCCCCTAGTGCCCTATCTTTTATATATAAGGCAAATGTATGAGGCAATTCCCAATATAACCCTGGTAGGACATAGGGTTGGTCGGACTCCCAAGGTAACATTTCAAGGGCAAGTCTTGTAACATATGGTCAATCGATCCAAAGTGCTGATAAAACCTTACGGGATGTGGCTCCCCACTCTTCAAAGACATGTATCATCGTATACATATGGTCAACTAAAGATCCGGTCGGGTTACCTTCTGGGGATAATATTATCAGAGAATTGCAACTACCCTTCAGAGAATAGTAGTTACTTGTCAGAGAATATTCTGCCACTATGACATATACTGGAAATGGAACCTACCTCTTGTTGGTCCCGGTTCAACCGGCAAGAGAGGGGTGAATTGCTTACAAGTTAGAATTTAAAGCTTCTATTGCTTTTCAGTTTAGCAAAGAACACACGTTAGTTAAACAAGTAATAATAGCATAAAAAGAAAGTAAGGGGCACAAGGAATTTACTTGGTTTGCAACCTAGGTGGTTGCTAATCCAATGAAGAATTGTGCTCACTAAAAGTCTTCTTTCTTGAAGGCGGAGAAGCCCCTTACAATGTTGAAAGTAGAAACAATTAAAAATGAAGATTACAAAAGCTAAAGCAAGTGTATTTTTTTACAACTCGTAGGACCAGGGCTCTATTTATAGCCCACTGGTCAAAATAGTCATTTTGATGACGTGGCACTCCCAGGCGCTGGACTCGACCGAGCGCTTCCAGTGGTGCAAGCTTATCATCTTTGCAACGGCTTAGAGATAAAATTGTATCCCCACCCGGGCACCTGGATTGCTTCGGGCGCTTGGAGTATCGCTGATGTAGACCCAAGACCTATCCACGCTGCAATGACTTGAAGAGGCTCCCTGATAGGTACCAAGGTGGTCTGAGCGTTTGAACCTGGTCCGGGCACTTGGAATCTGAGCGCCTAGACTTGGTATAGGCGCTTGGACAAGTAAATTTCGTGTTGGCTTGTCCGACTTATGCTCTGATCGCTTGGGTGATACTCTGTCCATCCAGAGTTGAGCTCATCCGAATTCAACTCTGGCATTCTCTCCTCAAGCAGTCTTCTGCTCCGGCTTCTCCTCCTCAGAAGCGTCACGCACTTTCTTCTCGCTCCATCGGTGTACTCTATCACAACTTCTCATCCATTGGATGCACCGAGTCTATCGACTCACTTCCCGTGTCATCATTCTCGTCCACTGCGTCTTCCGCTCGACTTCTTCTCTTCCTAAGTTCCTCCATACTTAGATACAAAGATCAAAACACAACATAATTTAATTTGACTTTGTTGACCACATCAAAACCAACCTGAGGTACTTATAATTTCCTTTTTGATGTGTATCAATATAAGTTAAGTTAGGGTTAACAATAAACAATAAGTTAAGTGAAAGTAAAATATTGCAATTCAGTACAAGTAAAATATTGTAATTAGCTCCCCCTTAACCCTCTAAATTTCTCTACCCCTGATTACATCAAAAAATTATGGGTAAATATAGAAAAAAATGTAAATATTTTACTAAGGATGATTGAAATAGTGATAAGATAATTTTTTTTTTAAGATTTATTTTTCAAAATAGATTTTGATCTTAAAAAATCTTGCTAATTTTTCTTAGTATGTAAGATTAAATATATGTCTGCAAAAAAATTAAAATTTTCAAAATTTAATAATCAAGAATTGTTAATATTTAAAATTATTTTTTAGTAAAAAATCATAGGAAATTCATTATTCGTCAAAATTTTTTTGATAATTTTTATTCCAATAAAATATCTATTGTTTTATCAATATAAAAATTTTAAACAAAAATAATTTAATAGAAAGTTTACACAAAAAATATTTATTCTAACTTAATAAATTAATTAAATTAGAGAAAATTTAATCTAGACATGATTTTGGGACCTGATATAGGTTCCTACCTATTTGATTAACAAGATATTTTTTAAGAAAATATTTTATGATACTTTTGTAATTTGATCTTTGTGATATCTAAAATACTAATTAAGTCTTTGAGAAACTCTAATATTTTGAACATTTAAACATGAATGATTCTTTCTCAATTTTTCTATTTGATTCTTTAACTTTTCATTTTTAATCTTCAATTTGTTGAAATCTTCTAATAGGCATGATTTTGTTTAGATAACTCTTAATTATAAATTCTTCTTTTTTTATTGTTCATTTTTTGTTTCTAGTTTACATGAACTTCTAGAAAGTGTTTTGATAAATTTATACAATTTATCAGGAGGTAGAGAACGTACCTTACTTACCGAGTCAGTCTCATTATTTGACTCTTCCTCTTCATCGCTGCTTTCTTCTGAAGTGTCTCCCCCTTCGTCAATGCTCATCTCTTAGGTACTTTCGTCATCCTTCTAGTGATTTGCTATCAATTCTAGTCCGACATACACTTTTAGCTCAGACTCGAATGATGACTCATCCCATGTTGTTGTAAAGTTCTTGTGCTTCGTTCGTGTTGGCCTTTTGCCCTTGTCTTTCTTCTTCAATTTTGGAAAGTTGTCTTGGATGTACCCTTCTTTTTGATAGTTATAACACTAAACCTTTCTTCTTCCCCTTATTAGCTTTTTGGCATCTTTCTTAACAAAATTATTAGAATTAATTTTTTTTAAAACTTCCTTACCATAAAAGTTGCTTCGTCTTTGTCGAATGATGTGTCAAAATCTGGTTCTTCTTTCTCAGCTTTGAATGCTAGATTCTAGTTTGGTTCCTTTTCTTTTGTAAATCCTACACATCTAGCCTCGTATAATTCAAAAATAGAGAAAAGTTATTCTAGAGTACTTACCTCCAAGTCCTTAGAGATATAGTATGAATCTACTAAGGATGACCATTCTTGTGTTCTCAAAAAGGTATTGAGTGTGTATCGAATTGAGTCCCAATTCATTACTAACTCTCCAAGGTTGTTGAGTTGGCTGATCAATTCCTTGATCTTTGCATGGAGTTAAGCCACATTCTCTCCCTTGTTGATCCGAAGGTTTGTTAGCTAATTCCGGAAGATGTCCTGTCTTGCTAGCTTGACCTCTGAGATGCCTTTATGGAGCTCCAGGAATTTCTCACAGGGATCTTTAGCAAAGTTGTAGGCACCGATTTAGTTGACTTCTTATGATAGTAGTACAATTAGCCGATGGAATTTTACTTTGCCGTTGGCCACAAAGTCAGCCTACTTCTTTTTGTTCCAAAGGTGTTCCTCTTTAATTTTGTTCTCATTTTTCATCCCTGGGAACTTCAAAACCATTTTTTAATGTTAGAAATATATCGAATCAATTTTAAGTATACCTCCATTTTGCGTTTCCAAAGCGTAAATTCTTCTTCGAACTTCGATGGATGAACCGACCATCATCTTGTTGTTTCAGTTGGCAATTAATCCTTCTGAGACGGTTGGGATCTTATAACAATTATTGGTTATGATTCGGTCGACAAGGGGGGGGGGGGGGGGGTGGATTGCCCAC